>JBBBDQ010001362.1:5167500-5182500 GCA_037127315.1 Ascarosepion bandense
CTCAACACGTAGGCCTAAAATCGTGCCCTGAGGAGGTAATACTTCCCTGAACCTACTCATGGTTGACAGACAATTTTTGCGACCACTTCATCCCTTACATCAGACACCTAATTCCCCAGACTACAACTACTTTGAATCTTACATGTGGGGCCGAGTTGAGCGAGAGACCAACAAAATTCTTTGTAACACAAAAGATGAACTGAAGGCAAGGATTATGGTAGCATTTACCAATCAAACAAAGAGACCGCTCAGAAGAGTTGCAGGAGATTCTGATTCTGGACGACGATTGATTAAAGCCAATGGGTATTTTATTGAATAAATTTACTCTTTCATATTTAATGATACTTTTGTGTAATTTTAGTAAATATATCTGTTTAAATGAGATATCTGTGTTACTTACATTTTTGTGTAATTTAGACAACAATTCACCCTGCGCACTCTCTCTATATATATATATGTGTGTGTGTGTGTGTGTGTGTGTTTATAAGTATATATATATATATATATATATATATATATATATATAGTTATTGCATAGTTATATATAATATATATAGTTATATGTAATATAGTTATTGCAAATCGCCTGAAGACACCACTTATGATAGAAACCTAGGTCGTGTAATAACTCGTTTACAAATGGAATATATATATATATATATATATATATAAGTGAATAAGGATATTTATGAAGGTAAATGGGAAGAGTTTATTTTCTACCTTGTCTTTATACACAGAAGAAATCTGTAAAAAAATACCGCTAAATTTTCAAATTTTAATTTCGAGAATGGTCTAAAATATTATCAAAGGTTTCTGTGTAAGTTAATTTCAACTATAGGGGACTCCAAATGGTTAAATTTATTGCCTAATAAACGATAGTGAGTAAATGTTCTTGTTGGATTTTTTTAATAGAATTTATATCTATTCCTATGTATCATATTTTGCTTAATTATCCATAAATTAATTTATTTATATATTTACAGGCCTTGAGTTAACTATTTACTCTTCATTTTCTTTAGATGCTTATGATCAGGTATGGTGGATTGAGAAGGGGACATTTTATAAGAAAAGAGATATTTGATAAAAAATAAAGGGCGTAAAATAATGTTTCGGCGAGAAGCGATAATTGCACTTACAAGAAATATTTATGTGTTATTTTTCTCTTTCAGCAGTTTTTAAATCGAAGTTGTGGTTGAAGATATTTCTTCGTATACCAAGTGAATAGAATAAAATTGTTTTGTAGGAGATCTTTTTAAGCATGCACGCACACGCACACATACACACACACACATGTATTTGCGTGTTTGCGTGTTAGTACGTGTTTGTGTGGATTCGTACTCACGCGTGCGTGTCTATAAACATCTTGGCAGTAGATTTTAAAACTGCATGTTGACTGACAGTTTCACACCTTAAGAGATCATTAAAGTGTAAAAAAGCGTGATACTAACATAAAGTTAACTTTCCTTAAGAAAAATAAAGGATTACACGCCTTTTTACATCGTTTCCACAGGAACATTACTTGTTTTAATAAATATATATCAATGATATTATTATATATATGTGTGCGTGTGTGTGTGTGTGTCTGTGTATGTGTATCTGTGTGTGTGTGTGTGTCTGTGTCTGTGTAATAACGTAATACATATGTTTTTGTTCATATACATGTTTTTGTTCATATATATATATATATATATATATATATATATATATATATATATGTCCAGTTCGTAAACGGTGAGGATAATCCAACAAGATAATGTTAATATAAAATATTAAGTGTTATATCAATATAGAGAGCTCAATAGATGTCATCCAGAGCAAATTTCATTCTGCCAAATCTTTTTGTACGAAATGGAAGAAATATTGTAAGGACTGACGAAATGAGCTAATTAACTCATAGAAATGAACTATAGTTTATAACCACTTGAAATGACGTGTTGAGTTTTCCTTTATATATATATATATATATATATATAAACACATATTACGTTATTACACAGACACGCACGCACACACACACACACACACATATATATATATATATTTACAGTCAAAAATATGCACACACCTGAATACATGCATATCACAGTATGCACACATGTACTGCATATGTACAGCTTTGGATATTTTAAAACGCCTTTGTATTGACCCTCCTTATTTCACGAAGGATGAGGTTGTTGAGGCTGTCTGCACTCGGTCAGGTGGTTCGCGTTTTCTCAGAAAACAAACAGGCCAAAATAGAAAAGACATTTACTCAGCTAGACATGCTGTCCCAGATATCATGAAAGGTGACTAAAAAAACTACAAATATTCGCAATGCTTTCAAAAGATATTTTGAACCACGAAACGCTTCGAGACCTTAACACATGTACAGACACAAACACACTCACACACTCGCACACACATACACGTATATATATATATATATATATATATATATATATATATATATATATATAAAATAAAAGTGAAAGTGAAAATGAAAGTGAAAGCACAAATACGTACTTTGTCAAGTGTGTAAATCTGTTTAGACTATAGATTGAAATTCTTCCATTACCTTCGTTGGTTTTCTGGGTACCATGCTGGATAGTTTATAGAATTTTAGTGGACAATAAGACCTATTTGACGGTGCCACCCTCTTTTCTAAGTAATGTATGATATGTTTTACTGAGTTATATGGTATCGCTAGAAGGCTTTAATCCCTGTTCTAACCTAGTGGGAAAAGTATATTCACACTTCCACCAGTGCAAAGTGGACATAGTTTACCGCTGTTAAAAGTTTAATTCTATTCGCAGATTTCATTTCACAGATGTTAATATTGAAGTATATAAAGGATAGGAGTGACTTCCAAAATATGAGCTAGTGACGGAACATCAAATTGTTGTAATTTCTTGTTAGATAGATAGATAGATAGATAGATAGATAGATAGATAGATAAATAGATAGATAGATAGATAGATAGATAGATAGATAGATAACTGGAATGTCTAGATAGATAGGGACCTAACTGAAATAGATAGATAGATAGATAGATAGATAGATAGATAGATAACTGGAATGCCTAGATAGATAGGGACCTAACTAAAATAGATAGATAGATAGATAGATAGATAGATAGATAGATAGATAGATAGATAGATAGATGGAGAGAGAAGAGAGAGACGGGAAGAAATGTATGACAAGGTTGCTAGTTTTCTTGTGATACCTTTCGTCCTTTAGAACCCCATCAAACCTTAATTTTATTTATTTATTTATTTATTTATTTATTTATTTGCGCGCGATTACTCGTACGAACGAAGAAGAGATACTGGGAGTTTTCATGTTTTTTAATGTAGCCGATTTCATTCTTTTCTTTTTCTCTCCATCACTTTTCTTAGTAGATATCGTACACTGTGATAATAGAAATTCTGTCAGGAATGGTAAAATTGTGTAAGAGCCAGGACGCAAATTAACTGTTGATGACCTTGCGATCAAGGTACTCTTGAGACTAGCAGAACTTCTATAATCACAGTGTGGGACACCTGCGAACAAAACTAATGGAGAGAAAAAGAAAAATAATCTAAGTCCGCTAAACACACACACACACACACACACACACACACACACGCATATATATATATATATATATATATATATATATTACAGCCGACTATTTATTTTCTGAGTAAATCCATATTGCAGACGACTGTTCAGTAATAATCTTTTGTTTTCGTGCTAGAACTATTATCGACAACTTCCTAACAGTTTCGTCTATCCAACTTCACTCAAAAGGCTTAGGTATGCTTTTTTTTCGGGACTGCACGCTGGACTAGCCTCCCCAATCCTGACCAAATCGAATATAGCGAGATTCGAATTGTGACGTCATGATCGAATAGCGAATCTTCTAAACACTAATATATATATATATATATATATATATATTATTATTATTATTATTATTACTCTTTCAGGGAAAAGATAGATAGATAGATAGATAGATAGATAGATAGATAGATAGATAGAATCTGGTTTTTGCTTATGACATGAGACTGGTCGGGACTATGCAGTGTTGATTACTACGTCCACATTGTTTGCCTCTATCCTGATACTGTGCAGTCTTTCACATCAATGTTGCAAATTTTAAACAATATATATATATATATATATATATATATATATATATATATATATATATATACTTGTGTGAGGTCACGCGAATAAATATCCACTTGCAAACTTGAATATATATACATACACTGATATCTTTGTGACTCTCTCTTTCTCTCTCTCTCTCTCTCTCTCTCTCTCTCTCTCTATATATATATATATATATATATATATATATATACAAGTATTGTTGGAATAATATTCCTTGTCAAAAGAAACACTATTTTTAAGAAAGTGCTCAATACAAAAGTAGAGGTAATAATATTATTTATTCATAAATTATAAAATGGATATGTTATAATTTATAATATATATATATATATATATATATATATATATATATATATATATATATAAGTAAATATATAAGTATATATAGATAATTGTTAAGGCATTGATATATTTTTGTGTGTATTCCTGTCCGGCTATGGGTATACAGGACGAAGTATTTGTATGTATTCATCGTTTGTATAATTTGCACCAATATTTCTCTTCATTCACGATTTGTTTTACTCTAATAGTTTGCTATTCAATAATACCGCAATTCTAATACCGCCCTCAACTTAACTTCTTTCTCCTTTTCTAAATGCTACCAATTCGTGCGTGATTTTCCTACTTGTAAAATCCAAAACGCCCCTAGCTGTTTCTACTAGTAACGACATTAATACATCAGTTTCTACCCAGCCACCTCTACAAAGTAACGCAGTGCATTGGCAATAATGAACGGAGGGGGAAACATTTGCGAATATCAGATGGCTCGTTTAAATAAGTTTTCGGATAAAGATGGGGGAAAAAAAAGGAAAAAATTCTTCCCGCCAATGGTCAATCTCGTTCTCATGTAAATCTCGTGCTACGACTATCATACGCATTGTTTGTTGTACATACTATTGAAAACAATCCTAGCAGTAGAATTGATATTATTACAGTCATTTGTTTTATGCTGCACACTGAAGTTGTTCTTGATGCATTGAAAAAGTATTTTCTTGCAGTCATTATCTGATATATATATATATATATATATATATATAAATATATATATATATATGTATATATACACATATATATATATATGTATGTATGTATATATATATATGTATGTATATGTATATATATATATGCATGTATGTATGTATATATATATGTATGTATATATATATATATATATATGTATGTATGTATGTATAATGTATGTATGTATATTTATGTATATCTATGTATATATATAATGTATGTATATATATGTATATGTATATATGTATATATATATATGTATAATGTATGTATGTATGTATGTATGTATGTATGTATAATGTATGTATGCTTGTATGTATGTATGTATGTATGTATGTATATTTATGTATATCTATATCTATATCTATATATATATCTATATATATATATAGTAACTTAAATTTTAAATTTTGGAATTTCGAGATATTTTTGTTCTTTTTATTCATATATTTCTTATTAATTTTTCATACATTTTTCGTTTTTTTTTTTCATTAATTTGTTTCTTTCAAGCCTTCTTCCATTTGTTCTTATTATTTGATGATTTTTTTTCTTTAATATTTTTTTTTTATTTGTTGTTTTTTCCGTTTTCCTTTTTCTTCTGTGGGAACAATTTCACTTTTTGTTCTTATGATTTTAGTTGCTTACTTATAATCGCCTGTTTTTTATTCTTTTCAGATTAGTCTTACTATCGTCTTAGTTCTCTCAGATCGCTATTCTACGTCCGGTAAATAAGCAAAAGGGGATTGAAAATAAAGAATAAGCCTCCGGTGTGATTAGAAAATGAAAGAGAAAAATTGGTATAAATTACTAATAATGACAACGCTTTATTTAAGAAATTTGACCATTGTTATGATCATATTTTCTTTTTAGTCTTACCTTCTTTTCTTTTCGTTTCTTTTTCATTCCGATTCTATTTTTTTACTTCTTCTTTCTTTTATTGTTTCTTTCAATTATTCCATTTCTTTATAAATTCTTCTTTTTTTTAATTTTATTTTCAGTCTCGTTTTTATTATTTTTGTCATTCGGGTCGTTTATATAATTTTTTAAAAAATATCTCTTTCTCCTTTTTAAAGATTTAAAAATTATTCTTTCGTTTGTTTGTTTCAGGATTTTTTTTTTCTTTCTTTTTTTCGGATCTTGCTCCGTTCTCGGAGTTTGTTTGGTTAGTTATTTTATTTGTTTATTCTTTTTAGATCTAGCTTTTTTTTTTCCCCCGTTTTTCATTCATTCACCAGATCTAGTACTCTCCCTTTACTCTCCCTTTCCTTTCTACTTTCATTTTTCACTTATTTTCTTATCTTCATCTGTGTTGGCTTTTTTTTTTCTCCTTATCTGACCCTCACTCATCCTTTTTTGTTTACATTCCTGGTCGTTGCTCTCTTCTCTCCGGGCCAATATCTATTTTCCCCCATAGCGTCTTCTTTCTCTCTACTGACCCTATCCCCCTCTCTCTATTTCTATATCCTTGTTTCTCCCTCGTCTCACCAGATACTTTATCTTTTTCTCTCTGACATTGCCTTTCTCTTTCTTTTTCTCTTTATTTTTCTTTATGCCTGTATCCCTGCTACTGTCTCTTCCATCCAGACCACGTTCTCTTTTTCTCTATCATTTTCTTTCTCTATACTGACTCTCTCTCTCACCCCCACTCTCTCTCTCTCACAAACACACACACACACCCTCTCTCTCTCTCCTTCTCGTTATCTTCTTTCTTCTCTCTTCTTTTCTATCTATATCCCTGTTCCCTCTTCTCTACAGACAACTGTCTCTCTTACTCTATAATTACCTTTCTATTTGCTTCTTATTCTTTGTTTGTCTCTAATTTTTATTTTATTCTTTATTTAAATTCTTCTTTATTCAATTCCAGTCTCGTTTTTATTTATTTATTTTTTTTTTCACGTTTTTGTTTATCTATTTGTTCTATAACCCTGTCCCTATCTCTCTTCTCCCTAGGCCACTTTCTCTTTAAACTCTATCTGTCTCTCTTTCCCTCTTCCTTCCTCTTTATATGCCTGCCCCACCCTTCTCTTCAAACCACTTTCTCTCTTTCTCCATCATCGCTTTCTCTTTCTTCCACTCCCTATTCTTTTTTGTCTATATTCATCTCCCTGTCTCTCTCCTTTCCAGGCCGCTTTCTCTCTTCCTCTAGCCTCTCATTTCTCTCTGAAGCATTTCTCCTTCTTCACTGGCTATGTCCCAGTTCTTAATATCCTCATCTATAGACAACTTACTCCTTCTTTCTCCCCCTCTCTCTCTCCATCTGTCTCTCAGGCTATATCCCGGTTCTCTCTCTCTCTCTCTCTCTCTCTCTCTCTCTCTCTCTCTCTCTCTCTCTCTCTACATTATAGGCAATTTACTCATTTTTTCTATAATCACTTCTTTCTCCCCCCTCTCTCTCTCCATCTATCTCTCAGGCTATATCCCGGTCTCTCTCTCTCTCTCTCTCTCTCTCTCTCTCTCTCTCTCTCTCTCTACATTATAGGCAATTTACTCATTTTTTCTATAATCACTTCTTTCTCCCCCCTCTCTCTCTCCATCTATCTCTCAGGCTATATCCCCTCTCTCTCTCTCTCTCTCTCTCTCTCTCTCTCTCTCTCTCTACATTATAGGCAATTTACTCATTTTTTCTATAATCACTTTCTCTCTCCCTCTCTCTTAGACACTCATTTCTTTTCTTTCTTTTCTTTTCTCAGTCCGAAATGTTCAGTACACTTTTTCCTTCTAATATCACCTATTTCTACCTTTCTTTTTCTCTCTAAAATCACAAACAGTAACAAAGAAAAATAATTGCGCGTCTATATAAGAACACTATCAAACTTATACGCAATGCAGAGATTTATTAACTTACCTAGTACAGAAGTTAGGATTTAAGCGCTAATATAGAGTCCATGGTGGGGTCGGCCAGCTCTTGATATTCTTCTATTTTTCCTGTGTTGTTTTTTGTATTTTTAAACTCTTCATATCGCGTTGTTTCTGGAACAGCATGGATGGAAAATCGCTACAAGTTGCGACCATTGTTTTTACACCTATCATCAGGAAAACACTGTTTTCCTGTGAATTCAACAAGTTTAGCAAGCACGCATATCTGCGCATGCGCGTATCCATTTGTCCCTCGATGGGTTTCCTTCATGTTTTTCCTATATATATATATATATATATATATATATGCGTGCGTGTGTGTGTGTGTGTGTGTGTGTGTGTGTGTGTGTAAATATTTAGTAATTTAGATATTTAACAAGTAGTAAAGTTTAAAAATGGAAAAAGGAATAAGTTTGATTCACCACCAAAATACTGAATCAAAAAGAAATGTCAGCTTCTCCCAGTAATAAACATGTGAAATCCTATAACTGGGATCGAACACAGAACACTTGTTCCCGAAAGAAATACACAAGCACTTCAGCAAAAGAGCGGACTTCAACCTATCTATCAATAATTTTAATATCGGTTTTGTGCTTACATAAATGTTCCACTGGTTAGAAAAATTAAATTTACCGCTGAGCTGAGACTTCTCGAACAGGACTGACTGCACTGATCAAAGGTTTTTGATGCAGGTGAAGAATGGTTACGTTCATTAGAATTAAGTTCAATAAGTGCATTACATGATAGCAATATCTTTACTATAGTTTTCTGGAATGTCTTACTTTTTTTGCTCCTGTTTTTAAATTATATATATATATATATATATATATATATATATATAAGAGATGTGTGAGATTAATTGTAAGAATGTATGTTCGCATGAGTTGATCCATCAGTCGATTGGTCGATTCTTCATGTCTTTTTATCTAGCAAACAATTTAATCCCTCTACCCAGCTATTGATCGATCGATCTGATGGAGCATTATCTATCTATCTATCTATCTATCTATCTATCTATCTATCTATCTATCTATCTATCTATCTCTCCGTCTGTCTGTCTCCCTCTCTCTCTCTTTATATATATATAGCTTTCTTCCCCCTCTATCACTTTCTATCTATGAATCTCTTTCTGTTTCGATATCTATCTATCTAGCTAGCTAGCTAGCTAGCTAGCTATCAAAGCCTACTTTCTCCCACCCTCTCTTTTCTGTTCCGTCTGTCTATCTTTCTAGCTAGCTAATCCTACTTTCTCCCTCTCCTCTATCGATCTATATGTCTGTCTTAGCCTGTTTCTATCTATCTATCTATCTATCTATCTATCTATCTATCTATCTATCTATCTATCTATCTATCTATCTATCTCAGTCTGTTCATATCTATCTATCTATCTATCTATCTATCTATCTATCTATCTATCCGAGACTGTTGATTTTTTCCCCTTTATCCGTTCCAATCAAAACTTTGCACGGACGATTCTTAGCAATAACAATCATTCCTTATCCTCCTCCCCTACTCTCCTTTTACAGCACCTCTTGCCCTTACACCCACCAACACAGTCAACTCCTCCTACTCCTATTACTTTTTCTGCCCTCCCCTAGCTTCCACTCCACTCGCTTGTTCTCCTCCCATATTCCACTTAAAGTTTTTCCTCCTACTCCAACACTCTTTCTCCCTCTCTCTATACATTCATACTTTGTCTCTTTAAATTTGTCCTGCAATCTTTCTCCTACCTCAACTCACGTCATTTCTCTTTACTCCTCCCAATTTTTTTATATCTGTGTGTGTGTGTGTGTGTGTGTGTGTGTGTGTGTGTGTGTGTGTGTGTGTGTGTGTGTGTGTGTTTATATCAGCCTGCCTTGCCTATCCGTCAGTCTGTCGGCTTGTCTTCTCATCATCTGGTCACACAATTCAGTCAGTGAGACGGACACAATTACAGCACAAGTCTTTATTTCTATCTCTTCTCTTCCATTTCTCTTCGTCTTTACAGCGGATAAACACACACTTTAAATCGTCCAAAGGGGATTCTTTAAAAAAAAATTCAGTTTTCTTTTATTAACAACCGTCTATCATCTACAAACTTTCGTGATACTTAGTTGAGAAAAGGGGGAAAAAACATCTGAGTTCAGGAGCTCAATCTACCTCTCTCTGATTCCCTCTCTCTCTCTCACTCCTTCACTCTCACGCCTTTTCTTGTTTCTTTATCGCAATTTAACCGGTTATTTTCTTTCATAATCTTTTTTTTTATTTTCATTTCGGATTATATTAAGTTTTGTTTCAGGATTCCGTTTGAAACAATATAAGTACAAGTTCTTGAAAGTTTTTTTTTTTTTTTTTCACCCCTGCTTGAATATTAAGGTTTAAAAAAATGACATTTCACAACAGCCAAACGTCCCTGCAATAATTCACAATACATTAACTCTTATTTGCAATATACAAAGTAATTTAAAACCCGGAATACACACATACAAAACAAATGTGAAAGAAGAAAAAAAACTTATTTGGAACGAATCAGTTATCACAAATACATTATCTAAATACGTAATCGTTGTAGCAAGTTAAAAATGTTTCAGTTTTTCTAAGTAGTATATCTACGGAAAAATTCTTATGGGAAGTCATTACGTTTTAAAAAGTTAACATGAGTTTTGTATTTATCTTTGATACTAAAAGCTGTCACCTCACTTTGAGACAAACCACAACTTAGCACTGATAAAAAGTTACCTTCACTGACATATACGTAAAATACTTTATATACGTAACGTAAAACTTTTTTTGCTGGAAACGTCTGCCCAACTTCTATAATTACACGCATGTATATCTATATTCCTTACAAAATAGTCTGAAATATATTTTTCTATTCACTGGTAACCCTTATAAACCCAGGAAACATCTAGAAGACCTAAGTATATAGATTTATATACATAACTATACGCATGCGCAAAATATGTATGTTTGAAGCCATCACTGAAATCAAGAAAAACATGATTTGGTATAAACAATTTTAAGCTTTTAAAATCCACGTTCCTCAAGTAATTTACTCTATCACATCTTGAAAAAATACGGATGTACACTTAAACTGTTGTCTGTGATTGAAAAATCAACGAACTCTCTGAAGGAACCGAAGAAGTTTACATTTTATTTTCTATGTTGTCCAGATGATGTCGATATCTTAAGCACGCTCAACTATATATTGTGTCCAGTTCTTATAAAATCCATAGTCTCCAGGAACCAAACATTAAAATTCAATTATCCGTTCGTCTGCCGGCAATGGTGTATCAATTATATGCATGCATGTGCAGTCAAGCATGTTTTCCTACATTTACACCTGTAGCCACATACACAGTTGCTCAGGTATCCTTCTAATCACGGCCAGGTAAACAAGTATCGGCTGACAATAATTCACATCGATCACCTCGACAGGCTGGTTTACATAATTCAGAAAGAAAGAAAAGGCGGAAAAAGAAAATAACGATTTGGAGAAAGAAAGAAATCCATCACTGAATTTAAAAAAAAAATATAACCGCTGATAAAGAAATTAAATCATTTCGAGAAGAGAAAAAGAAGGAAAGAAACATTTACTGACTGAAATTTTTTTTCGGGATTTATGGATATAGTTAAGTAATAAGAACAAAGAACGCAAATGGAAAGGCGCAAACTTCTTTCCACGCAGTTTTGGAATAACACCGAAGTTCATTAATACACGTTAAAAAAAAATAATTTTAAAATCAAAAGCAAACGATTGTTTTCGTCAAATTTTTACTTGCAAAATCTGCGCTCCCAAAGGCTATCAATACTGGAAATTCCTTTTGATCTTCGGATGGGTATATAGTGTTGCAATCCGAAACAAGATTGCTAAATTGGGTTCGTTCAAGGATGTCAACGCGCACCATTCAAGTAGCAAGCAATGAACTGAACAAACATCTCCGAGGAGTATAAAGTTTCAAACCGCTTCGCCCGTACCCACATGGAACCACATAATCTTGCTCACAGATACATGTATATATATAAAAACAACTATACAAACAAGGAAATGTGTCAAAACTAATTTGTTTTGTTTTACTTGTTTTTTTAGACGGCTGACTTGGGTTCAGCCTCAATAGCGGATATTAATACGACGAACAAGTCTTCATCCTAAGCAATCAGTTTGTTTGTGTACTTCTAAAATCGACGATACTGAGAAAATAAAGTATCTGTTTGTATAAACGCTCACTTAAAAAAAAAAAAGGCACTGTTTCTTGAAAAAAAAAACTATATCTTTCAAAGAAACAAACAAGCAGTTATATAACGAAAAGTGAATATCTATATAATACTGGCGATACCAAGTCCGACACATGAAAATATTTACCGACAAAAAAATTCCTCGTGAAAGATAAAAGGATATTTCAAGTATAGAACAATTATAATTGTTAATACGAGATATGTGGTGACGGCTTTGTACATTAATATCCAGACTGAAGAAAATTAGCTTCAAACGTGGACGGGTACAGTTATTCCAGATAAATAAGTTATACCCAAAAGGGTATGAATAAAGTGTATGAGTGTATCCTACTTTCAGGTAAATACTTAATAGAGCTCATAAAGAAAAACAAATATTAATAAAAAATAATAAACTGTCAGTCCGCTTTTATTTCTTGATTTTATTCATTTTATGACTTTGTTGTTTCACTATTTATTCATGCATAGATTGCGATTATTAAAATGGTAACAATCATTCCTGGAGCAACAAAATAGTCCGCTTAATTTCGAAAGAAATTTAATAAAATAAAAAACCTAGTTGCATATCACTAACGATGAGGAATAGTACTAGTACTAAAACAGGCACGTGCGTGGGATAGATAGATAGATAGATAGATAGATAGATAGATAGATAGATAGATAGATAGATAGATAGATAGACAGATAGATAGACAGACAGACAGATAGATAGATAGATAGATAGACAGACAGACAGATAGATAGATAGATAGATAGATAGATAGATAGATAGAAGCAATATTGAAGAAAGGTGTGATTCAAGAAGATAGATAGATAGATAGATAGATAGATAGATAGATAGATAGATAGATAGATTGACTGATTTCAAAAATTTTGTATGAACGGACCTGAAGTCCGGAAGCAAAAAAAAACAAAAAAAAACGGTAAAACCTGTTAATATCAAGCGAATAAAATAAATTTTAAGAAATCGGAAGAAGAAAAAAAAGACACTTGTCTAGTCTTCTGTTTAAAACCCATGTGCGCTCAAGTATTTCAAAAAATTCGGAAGAGAGAGTTACAACGCTTGCGGTCAACTGACATTGAACCCAGAACACATCTACGAATATATAATCTTGCCTCTTTCTCGACGTCACGCACCGATGAATTAAATACAAACACATGTGCATTGGTCTCTAGAGTGAAAGGTGTAACGATCTAGGAATAACTTCTTATGTCCGTGCTCGTGAAATAACTTACGCTGACAGAAATATGTTTTAGGCGCAAACACTTTTTTTTATTTTTAATGAAACCTGGAAATACATAATGTAAGTACTATTATTGATACTACAGCTACCTCTACTAAATCATAATTACTATCATTATTTTATGAAAGAGGAGAGAACGACAAAATAAATAGACGAAAAAAATTTTTTTTCGAAGTTATAAGAGAAAAAAAACATCAGACCTTCGTTCGAAACATTGAAATTGCAATAATTAAAGTATAAGCCTTTGCGGTATATCTGTGCATGCGTAAAAAAATGCATATCGCGTATTTCTTTTTATTAAAAAAAAAGCTGCACACGTAAGTGTCACAGTATAATATCTATTCAAGAAAGTTGAAATTAACGTTTGTTTTTTCATATAGGGGGGAAAAGTTATACTGCGATATTGCATATCAAAGAAACAAATATTGTAACGCCCGCAAATACACAGATGTTCTATTTTAATTAAGAAAAATAAATAAACGATTTTTAATACGCGCGCTTCCTTGAGGGGAGTTGAACTATCATTCCAGACAGACAAAAAAAAAAAAAAGAAAAAGAAAAAGAAAATTTTTCATGAGTTTCCAAAATAATATTTGGCGTCTTCAGATAGATAGATAGATAGATAGATAAATAGATAGATAGATAGATAGATAGATAGATAGATAGATAGATTCAAAAAAGTAAAGACGACTGTTAAAGTACATTTTTCGCGCAAATCCTAGATAGATACATAGATAGATATGGATGTACGTATATTAATTTCCTGTTAGCTTACAAGGAATGACAGAAAGAAACAGATAGTTATTCGATTGAGGACGACACAGCAAAAGAAAACATTTAACATTCAAATTGGGTTTATATATATATATATACAAAAGCTGAAGTCGGGTTCAGGTACTGTATATCGTTGTGGATCTGTTTCACAGAGGTAAACAATAAACATAATTTTACTAAAGATTGGTAAAGATCCAAGGTTGTACAAAGTATAGAAGAAAGAAAAACTGCGAACATATATATACACACATTGCTTATGCGGATATATATATATATATATATATATATATATATATATATATATAGTAATATAGAAATATATATACAAATCAATATGCATGCATGTAAATTCGTGTATACATCGATTTGATAAAAAAGAAAAGAAAGAAAGTTTTCTTTACAAAACCAGACACAAATTTATATATACCCTCACTTGCTATATTCTTTTTTTCCCACTTCTCTACTTTCTTTTAATGTTTAAATACTTCCCAGATGTGATATATACTTCAAAACGAATGTAAATGAAGTGTTTATTATATTTATAAATAATATAGATAATCTATCTAGCTATCTATCTATCAAATCTATAGAGGTTCGAACTAGACATCAACAAAGTCTTATCGATAAAAGGAAGGCAAGCAAGAACTGTAGACACTCAAATATACACACAGGCCTAAAATCATGGTCACATACAAATTATAAACACATCAGCAGACTAAACGAGATCGAGACACGCACACGCACATACGCATACATACAT
>JBBBDQ010001362.1:5190000-5345000 GCA_037127315.1 Ascarosepion bandense
TTTATTCAAAATATGCTTGCGATTAGTAGTATTATCTGACATGTGGCACTCAGAGCTTAAATACAGGACATGGTCCTGGGATGGACAGTGGGTACATTATAGAGCCAGGTAACTGATCACACACCTCACTTGCGCAAGTGAAACAACTTCCTGTACCTTTATCCTTCGTTCTCGACGGGTGAATCTTTCCATATATTTATTGATTAGACATTGATTTATTCAACATAGTGTTTTTTGTGGGGTTAATAAAGACATGTTTTGACTGTTTTTTATGCTCATGTTCTTTAAAGGTCATTTTCGGTAAACTTCCTGAAAAGAAATATGGGATTGTTTGGTTTGTTTTTTTGTGTGTGTTTTTTTTTTTTACTGTTTATCAAATCTTTGTGGGTGATTCAAAGCCTAAACTTATTTTGGATTGTTAGTGTAATTGTTTTTTGCAATTTAAATTTTTTTAAAGAATACTAATAATTTAACCAGATACTATTTAACCTATTTTAACACATAACTGAGAGGAGATGGCTTCATACATTTCTCAAGGGCATGTGAATGAAACAAACTAGACTCCGAAATATGGGAGAAATTGGTTTCTTAAGTATCCGACAACTGTGTCATTTAAAACACACACACACACACGTTGATACATGAACACATACATGCATAAAATACACACACACACGCACGCACACACACACATATATATGTGTGTGGAGTGACCGAGTGTTTAGAACATTATTTGCTTTCCGACCATGAGACCCATGTTCAAATCTCAACAGGGTCGATTTGCCAGGAAGATGATTTCTACATTTTATTGGTTTCAGAAAGTGATCCACTTGGAAAAGTGTCTGGAAATCTGGAAAGCATGCCGCTGCTTGTCGCAAGGCTCGTGAGTGAAATTTGGTAGACGGAAGCGTTCGGTAGCCGTCAACGATTGTGCTAGCTCGACGACACAAGTCATCGCGACCGAGCCTTGTTTAAAATGCTTATTATGAGAGATTACATGCTCTCTTCAGGAAACTGTAACTAAGATCCGCTCAGCATAGTTGCAATATAAATCACAGGTGGGTGGTGAACGAACAAAAATGTGCCTGAGCGCGTGTTTGCGACAGGTGTTGGCTAGCCACACTAGCAGACGAGGGTCCTAGAAAAATGCGAGTAGCTGCCTATTATATAATAGCCCTAACGAGTGAGAATATCATAACGGTGTTCTCATGAAACTTTGAGGTCGACATAAATTTACTCAGTTAACAAAACAAACTCTTTGTACTTATCAACGCTATATCACCTCCCGGCTTGTCAGAATATATTTTACCGGAAAACCACAGAAAACATTATCGCTAAACATTATTACAATTAAACACTATATATATATATATATATATATATATATATATATATAGGTGAGATATGGCAACCCTTGAAAACGGAGAGGATAATCCAAAAGACTTTATCTAATTAATATAGATTATCAGTTAGATAAATATAGAGAGCTCAAAAACATTATCCAGAGCAAATATATTAAGAAACTAAACACATTATGAGATTTCCTTTCAATATATATACATGTGTGTGTGTGTGTGTGTGTGTTGTAAATTTTATCAGTAAGTAATAGTTGTGTGTGTGTGTGTGTGTGTGTGTGAATTCCAGTGCGGCATTAATGGTACGTATGAAATTAGTTTATTCATATATATTCATAAGTTTGCGGAGGTGACACAGGTACTCATTGATGTATTTATGCCGCCCAAATCGTTCACCAATGAATTGACCGAGAAATAAACAAACACACACAAACAAACAGAGAGTGAGGAAAGTGTCGAAAAAGAGAGGAGATGCAATCAATAAATTGAGAGACTGACGAATAGATATAAAAAGACTATGATAAAAAAAAATGGTCGATAGAGAGATAGATAAGAATGAACTGCCTAAGGGGTAGATACCTGCGACATACACGTACACACACACACACACACACACACACACACACACACACATATATATATATATATATATATACATACGAACGCATACATAAAGATATAAAGGCAAGCAGTAAAACAAATATCTACTAATTAATAATAAAATAAAACAAGCCGTCATAGATAGACAAACCTACACAGAAGTGTGTGCATATATATATATATATATATATATATATATATATATATATGCACACACTTACTATATATATATATATATATATATATATATATATATATATAGTAATTTTGTAATTACAATGGTTTATAAAAGCATTTTACTCTACACAAAAATTTTCATGTTTCAGAACGATACTGTACTTCTTTAGGTGATGTGTTAAAATAAATGAAGATGATTATATATATATATATATATATGGGTATGTGAATTAATAATTATGCATATTGGTATACACACATATATAAAGATATTCAGGTGTTCATAAAAATGGTGCTCAATGTAGTAGAAACGGAGATATTATTTTTTTTTATATTTATGTAATTCTTGTCTACTTATATTCTTCATAAATTAAAAAAATAATACATTAACATTGTAAGATTAAACTTACAGGAACATTAAGTGAACATAATTAAAATCTCTAAAACGGTCAGTTTGTAATATGCACCTGATGATTACATAGTGCATGAAACTTTCAAAATGAAAAGAGAGAGATTAATACATATACATACTTTAAAGATTATTTTTATGGATACTAGTGTTTGAAATAGACGCTCCGTTTTTTTAATTTTATCTTTGTAAATTATGTCTATAGAACATCACGGAACGGATGCGATATAATATATGATATGATATCAACTATTAATCGCTGCAGTGCTGAAGATAGGTTAAGTTCAATTTTTAATACTATAATTAGCATCATTTCAAAATGAGTGAAACCCCGTGTAAATATTACTTCTTTAATGTGCGTTGTGGTGTAATGGAAATCGGCTCCGAAAGTGAAATCAAAGAGCCGAGTTCTATTTCCAGTGGAATTCGTTTCATTAACTTATACACAAATATCCTTGGGAAAAGTATTAATACATCTCTTCTCCCTCTAGCTATGGGTTGAATAGCAGGACAGATTGGTGTCTATAGTCTTTACTTAACAACCAGTCAACCGAAAAATGTAATATATATATATATATATATATATATATATATATATATATATATATGCGGATGACTATATATATATATATATATATATATATATATATATATATATAAATTTAATAGACCGGCTAATAAAATTAAGTTGTAATTTTCAAACATGTTTGTGTCCTTTTTCAACTATAGGAAGAATTAACAAATGATGTACACTAATATATATATATATATATATATATATATATATATATATATATATATATGCTATGGAAGCTACTGTTTTTTCAAAGTCTACCATTCTTCCAGAGTGCTCAATCAGGGTGTGAGAGCGTAAATAGTCATTCGCAGACAGATCTGTTTCGATGTATCACAGCTCATCAGTACGGCTAGACATCCAATTAACTCATTACTGATTGAACGATGCATAGATGCTAGGGTAGTTACTGTTTTTTCAAAGTCTACCATTTTTCCAGAGTGCTCAATCAGGGTGTGAGAGTTCAGTAATGAATTAGAGTACTCTAGCTATTGGCGCATGATGCATCCTACGCTAAAAGTCTGCCTCCTTCTACCGAGCGCCCATAGCTCAGAGGTAGAATCGCCGACTGACGCCGGTTCCGTCGGGTTTCAATCCTGGGTAAAAGCAATCGGATGTCTAACCTTACTGATGAGCTGTGATAAAGCGAAACAGATCTGTCCACGGATGACTATATATATGAATGTAGACCAATGAAGTGTTTCTGCTAAAGAATTTTGTTACATAATTTTCTCTCATTGGTACATATTTAAATAAAAATAAATGAAAAATGATAAGGAATGGACTTGATAACGCAAACTGCCATGTGAAGGTGTAAAAAAGCGATATTTGAAAAAAAAAATGATAAAACCGGTATTGCAGAAAAAAAAACCTCAATGATTGATAAAAACTGAAATTACTCAAACGATATACGGCGCGATTTACACAAGTTACACAAAAATATCTTGAAATACTAATGAGTAAATTTACTCAATAAAATCGCCATTGGCTTCTACCACAACCTCCAGGAGCTTTCGGAATCTCCGGCAACTCTTCTGGGCAATCTCCATTTTTTTATGATGGTTAATACTGCCATAATCGTCGTTTTCAGTTCATCTTTGGTGTTACTCTCGCTCAACTTCGCACCACACATAATAGTCAAAGGGGTTGCAGTCAGGGGAGTTAGGTAGATAGATGGAAGGGTGATGTGGTCGCAAAAATCGTCTGCCATCCATGATTGAAGTCCCCTGTTTGTGTGGCATGGGGCAGAGTCCAGTCACCAGAGATAGGATCTTCCAGCAGCCACCCTCTTGATCCAGATTAGCACTACCTCCTCAAAGCACTTGATTTAGGCCTCAGGGTGGAGCCTGAATCCCTCACCAACACATTCGGGAGTTCTATTCATATCAGCTGCCGTACTTTCGTAATCATAATTAGACTCGTCCAATTCTTTCCGAATCCTTTGCACTCTCCTCAGTCTGTACTGGAACTTCTGGAGCGAATGCCAAGCAGTGCAGCCGTTTTCCCGATTTCTGGCGGTGTGAATTGTGTCATGGTGTTCTTTTTGTCACTGACGGTGCTCAACTGACCCTGCTATACTCTTTTGTTGACAAAAACAAAAAGTAACAAGACGCGTATGCGAAATAAAAAATATAAAATTGGCGACAATTTAGTTCTTGCACCCTGTATGTACAGGAAACAAGGAAAATTATCCTAAATATAGAAAAATTAAAATATATTTAGCAAATATCTTGTCTTTCACTACTTACACCACACACACAAATACACACGCGCGAGCACACACACACACACACACACACACACACACACACATATATATATATATATATATATATATATATATATATATAGAGAGAGAGAGAGAGAGAGAAGCAGACAGAGAGTGTGTATGTATGAGAATAGGAATCAACACTGCATGGTTACTGTCAGTTTCATGCTTCAATGCGATCTTCCGGTCAAGACCATTAAAATGGACAGAAATCGATAGATATGAATAGAGATTGTTAAATTGATTGGTTTAGACGAACAAAAAAAGAAAACAATTTGAAACAGAAGAGGTAGATTTAAATATTTTTTTAATTTTCATTATTTTCTCTCTTTCTCTCTATCTCTTTCTCTCTATCTCTTTCTCTCAGACTCTTTCTTTCTTTCTTTCTTTCTTTTTCGCTCTTTCCTTCTCTCTCATGTTCTCCTCTCTTACTTTTTAATTTTCTGATTTTCTTTCTTTTCTTCTGTCGCTTTCTTTTTTCTGTCTTTCGTTCGTTCTTACTTTCCCTCTCTCTCTCACTCTCTCTCTCTTTCTTTCACTCTCGTGTTCTCTTCTTTTCTCTTTCTTTCTTTCACTTTCTTTTTTCTTTCTATTTTTTATCTTTTGTTCTTTCTTTCTTTTCTTCTCTCTCTTTTTCCTTCTTTCTCATTTTTCATTCAGATTCACCTCTCTTTCTTTTTTCTTTTTTGTATTACTGTTTTCTTTCTTTTCTTGTACCAGTTTCATTCTTTCTGTGTTTCTTTCCTTTCTTTCTTCCCTCTCTCTCACGCTTTTTTCTTTTTTCTTTCTCGCACTTTCCTTATCTCTCGTTCCCCTCCCTTTCGTTTTTTCTGCCTTTCTTTCTTTCTCTCGGCCTCTCTTTCTCACCTGTTCCTTATCTCTCGTTCTCTTCCCTTTCGTTTTTTCTGCCTTTCTTTCCTTCTCTCGGCCTCTCTTTCTCACTAGTTCCTTATCTCTCGTTCCCCTCCCATTTTCTTTTCTTTTTTCCTATCAAACTTATTGTGTTAAAATATAAAATGTTTCTGTCTTTTTAGTTGAGCTCACAGACGATAATTCCTCCATTTCTTTTTACCTGTCCACATCTCACCCGTACACACACACTTTCTCTTTCGCTCTCTTAATGTATCTATTTTCTTTTTTCTTATTTCTTTCTTTATCTCTGTCTCTCAACTTATTCCCAATCCTAGATATCTTTCATAGTCTTAATTATAATGTGTAAAAACACACAACTGATTATATTTGTGATTAACGAGTCTCTTCAAAGTGTATTGGGCGCCTGCACAAGTGATGTTTGGACTCAAGGAAAAACACTAACTGCCAAGTACACTTACCTTCGAACGTACCCGCCTACCTGTCTTCCATAGTCGACCTACCTACCTATTTACTGCTTTACGACTTATCATATAGTTTTACCTTTCTACTTATATCCCCGTGACCTGGCTTCTCCCAATATACTTGAAAGGCTGAAGAAACGAGTAAGCGGTCATGCGATTTGATGTGTATAAAATAAAATGTAAATCACTGCACTAAGCGTCCACGTGTGTACATATGAAAGTCAGACTGCATATCAGGGGAAACGATTATGGGATAATAAATAAAAATAGATAAATAAAAATTCACATGAATGCAATTTATAATTATGTATCGGTTCGTGATTAATTAAAATGTTTTTGTTTTAGACTGAGATGACCTTTCCAAGCTTGCTATCAATAGTTTACAAGATGCGTTTACGAACACGGGTGCTCTGTAAGATAGATAGATAGATAGATAGATAGATAGATAGATAGATAGATAGATAGATAGATACTTACAGAGAGACAAACTTAGATGATTTTGAACGTATTCAGATCAGTACAATGACTAGATAGATAGATGGAAAGATGAACACTGACAACCAGATAGATAGATAGATAGATAGGTAGATAGATAGATAGATTTTATGAGTGACATAGATTGATTTTGAAGAGTGAGATAGATAGATTTGATAAGTGACATAGATATGAACAGACTGAGATAGATAGATAGATAGATAGATAGATAGATAGATAGATAGATAGATAGATAGATAGATAGATAGATAGATAGATAGATGCAGAAATGACATTGATATTTAGACATTTCAGAATATATTGATTATTATTGAAGTTTTCCAAATCGAAAAATCTTGACGGCCTTAAAAATTAATATTGGACATTCGAGCTTTTAAATGAATTCGAATATCGACCACTCTCTTACGAGTGGTCGATATTCAAAATATGTAACAATCTCAGCCAATAAGCGATCACATAGTGTACAGAAAGAAACATGAGTTTGCATACCAAACACACATACACGAACACACAACACACACGCTCGCATATATATATATATATATATATGTGTGTAATCAAATTTCAAGTGGGCAGTACTCGACCATGACTACCAAGTTTATATTTTTTCACGCAATCATCAGTGTGTGATAGTGTGTGAAACCTTTACACCCCTAGGCAATCGCAAGTTGCTAAAAGTGTAGCCGTTTTGTACATATGCTGCCCAGACTCACCTGCAGGAAGGATAATACACAAAGCCAATATCAAAATTAGCGTAAATGATACAATTAATAAGAAAAAAACACCAGAAATGGTTCACCGATGTAACTAAAACGGGATTGATGGCATGGGGGAACAACGTGACCTTATTGTTTTAAACAAAAAGTGCTCGACAATACCACGCCCTTCAAAACACCCATGACGGAACATATACTGTGCGTATGGCAAGGATTTTTTTTTCAATAGAAATTTTCCGATGTCTGAATCCTTTGGGCTTTTATTAGCCATTATCAAAATGTTCACTTGATTATATCGTGACTATATGGCGATTTTCCAATCGTAACTTAGATGTGACACAAGGCCGAAAATATGGGGTACCCAGTTAGGATCGAACTCAAATTCAGTTGTAATTGATCTAGTGAGAAAAGCTTGTTAACCATTAGACCACTCCAAGGTACCCATATCGTTACTTTATGTATTGTGTTTTCTGTATTTTGTTAGTTTTATCCTTTATTCAAATATCGTGTCTTAAAACGTCCTGTCGGATTTTTAAAGTATCGCTTCGATTTTCTTTTCTTTTATAAAAATGAATTACATTCAGTATGTTAATTAGTAAATTTGATAATATGTTTTTTCGTTGTTTTTTTTTTTTGTTTGTTTGTTTGTTTGATTTTTTGTATTTATGATTAATGCTTCTATTATTTGGAGTTGATTTTACAGTTTATATACTGCAATATATTATAATACTGATAAGGATTCTGGTTATGCTAAGCAACGTAATTGAACGATTATCAGATAAATGTCAAGGTAAACGGTAAGATAATGCAGTGGTTTTGTAATCAAATTATGTATTGTTTGAATTATTATTATTATTGGAGAGATATTCTACACGTGGCCATGCGAATTCATGACATTTTTTGGTTAACGTTTCATCTGTTTTCTTGTATCGTTAGGAGTGTTGGCGGTATATACATATAATATATGTATACATACATACACACACACATATATATATATATATATATATATATATATATAAACGCCGATGTCTTACATTTAACTGAGAATTATATGTATATATATATATATATATATATATATATATGGTGGAAAATCGGTGTTTCTAATAATGAAATTCAACGATTCTTATTGCGTGACATTCATATTCATTAAGAGACACTCTATATTGCCAGACGATACACACGATCTCATTCATAAACCATTATGCTTACGCAGTCAGTAAAATGCCATACGTGATACACGCTTTGGGCGATCATGTCTCGAAAATGATATGACTTACTGGGCAGAAGATTATCCCGCAGTAGGTTGCCATTACCGTCTGCGATAGACTGATTGCCATCCAAGAGTATAGAACAAAAAATATGTCCTACTATTTGACTCATAGCTAGAGGGGGAAGAGGTGTATTATATTATTAAGTGGGGGATTAGTTTATTACTTCACAACAATATAAAACTGATCCACCATTTTATGCCCATCAGAAGACTTAATCATGTTTTTAACTATTATATGTAGTCAGCCAGTTAAGTGCCATACGTGATACACGCTTTGGGCGATCATGTCTCGAAAGTGATATGACTTACTGGGCAGAAGATTATCCCGCAGTAGGTTACCATTGCTTTCTGCGGTAGACTGGTTGCCAGTCAAGGCTATAGAACCCAATCTGCCCTATTATTTAACCCGTAACTGGAGTGAAGAGACAGATTAATACCTTTCCCAAGGGTAATTGTGCGTAAGTGAATGCAAGGAATTCAACTGGAATTCGAACTCGGTACTCCGATTTGTCATTCCGAGTCGATATCCACTGCACCACAACGCACATCCTATGCTTACATAACCGCACCTAAAATCAAAAACGCGCACGCACTTAAAATACCTATAGAATTTTATGGTTTTAGGAGAATCATGTGGCTTCGCTTGCAAAGAAAAAATCTCTCACGGCTCGACTTGTAGCTGTGTGAGTTACTTACCATATGCTAACGGGAAGGTAGATCTTTGAGCCTTTTACAAAGATAAAACAAAATATTTTCATATGCTGATTTTCTAAGCAGGCAAACTCTTGTTTTTTTGTCCTTTTTAAGCCACACCTTTCTATTTCAGAGATGAAAAGTGTTGCTTCAGAAATAAATTTAAAAAATATAATTTATTTCAATTATAATTTAAGAAAATATTATATTAGCTCACAAATACACAAAAATATACCTTTGCATTGTCATTCAGGAACGTTATCACTGGTTCAATATTTCTTCATGTACGATCGGAATAATTTTTGAATAAAACCATTTCGGCTTGGTAGAAAATCCACAAAGATTCTATGATTTTGAATGTGCGCATTTTCAATTAAATGCTTATGATTACCTATGTCATCATGCAGAATTACATAGGCTTCTATATACATTTATTTTGTCATTTATAAGTGGTCAGGGTTTGCGGCCACATAACGTTGAACACTGATTCTTATACGATTACCGAAGGTAAGCGACGTCAAGCTCTGTCGGTACCTTGATGGGTGACTGCTTGCGAATACCAGGTGCAGTAATCTTCCAGGTGTGAGTCGTGTAATGGATAGTGGATCGGAGAGCAGAGGTTCATTTCCCGTTGGATTCGTTATAATCACTTACGAGAAAATATTATTTTAAAAAATAGTACAATCTAAAAATATTGTCTGGCTTTAAATAACCAGTAAAGGGTTGACAAGCAGCAAAACAAAAAAAACAAAAAAAACAAAAAACGAATCAATCAATCAATGCAGTTGCCAGTATTGTAGAATATTTAGTTCCAATATATCAACAGGTCTCTCGGAAATCGGGGCCTGAAATCACTTTCTGGTATATTTCCTCTGTCCAACGAATACCCACTGATCTTAATCAAATGTTCCACATGATCTTTCTTACAAAAAAAAAAGTAAATAAATGATATTGCATTTTGGACGTTCCCTTTTCGTTTTATTTGTCACTGAGTGTGCGGTTAGAAGCTTATAAAGGGAAATAGGTGAACCGAGTTCGAATTCTCGTCAAGTCCGTTACGTTTACTTTTACGGAAATACTTTTGGGAAAAGTATGCGCCCATCTCTTCTCTACCCACTCGCAGTGGTTAGAAAATAGTATAGAAAACAAAAAACTTTGAAGTCCAAACAAGCCTGAAAGAGATGAGTTTCGTCAGGATATCCTGCCAAGACTTATATTGTTGTAGTAGATATGGTATTCCAAATGCTGATTACTTTACAAATTTAAAGGTGAAATCAGATTATGAGGCAAGATAAAGAAAGCTTACGGAAATGTAAGGGAGGTAATTCAGTGTTTTCGACAGAGAAATAGTTTCATATATAAAAATCTGTAATTAATCTTAGGTTGCTCAATATCGTGAAACCCGCTGTTTTCTCGTACTTGCTGAACATAAATCAATTTCTCGAGTTCAGTAAAAATGAATGGATTCTATTTTTCCTCACTAAAATAAGATCGACTGCTTTGCGTTAGGTTAATTTTTTTACTTGCAAAACACATTTCAGCTATGTTGTCATTTAAACCATTTTGTTTATTTTTTTTTAGTTAACGACGATTTTTCTAGATACAAGTCTTATTATTTAACCCATAGCTTGGAAGGATAAAATATGGGGTAATATCTTTCCAAAGGGCAATTCGTCTGGAATTCGATCACGGCTCTCCGATTTCTCTGTGCTATATATTACACCATTTTTTTACTTGCAAAACACATTTCAGCTATGTTGTCATTTAAACCATTTTTTTTATTTTTTTTTAGTTAACGACGATTTTTCTAGATACAAGTCTTATTATTTAACCCATAGCTTGGAAGGATAAAATATGGGGTAATATCTTTCCAAAGGGCAATTCGTCTGGAATTCGATCACGGCTCTCTGATTTCTCTGTGCTATATATTACACCACCCGTACATGCTACTCACAACAATGTCATCAGTTATCGAGTGAAGATTTTTAATACTGTTTGATCTAAGAAAACAGGTTGATCTACTTGAAAGATTAGCGCAAAACAATTTTAATGATCTCACTTCCCGCAGTTTGGTCTTATAACAAATAATTCCATTCATGGCTTTCCACAAGTTCCTGTTCTTTGCAACGCCAAGAAATATTATTCTTACTATCCCTTCCAGTCCATATTTAGTTGTCCATTTACACAAGAAAATGTCAGTCATTTAAGTGACATACGTGATACACGCTTTGGGCGATCATGTCTCGAAAGAGACATGACTGACTGGGCATAAGATTATCCTGCAGTAGTTTGCCATTGCTTTCTGCGGTAGACTGGTTGCCAGCCAATGCTATAAAACCTAATCTGTCCTATTATTTAACCCATAACTGAAGGGAAAAGACGGATTAATACCTTTCCCAAGGGTGTTTGCGCGTAAGTGAATGCAAGGAATTCAACTAGAATTCGAACTCGGTTCCCTGATTTGTCGTTCTGAGTCGATATCTACTGCACCACAACGCACATCCGTACGAAATTGCGATTCTTAATATTGCGATTCTTTAAACATATTTGCCGCATAGTTTTGAATTCATAGACACGTTCAGTGTTAAATATTCTGTTTCCCAGTGGGTCTCCTCTCAGACTTAAAAATCCGAATGTACGTAAGAATGTAGACGCGTCGTCTGTTGAATCAAGGGAAGGATTTATGAAAAGTTGGCCTTACTTGTTGAGATAAGATTGGGATAGTCAAATGTGCTTTCTGAAAGTTGTGCTGAGTTTTTTTTTATATAATCATATTGCCCCAAGCAAGGCATTGTACTGCCACTGTTGAACAGAGGGTTACATAGGAGGAAAGTTATGAGAAAGAGTGACAGAATACAGGGGGTGTCAGGAAGCGAGGGATGAGAATACTGAAGAAATGAGATGAGAGCATAAGAGAAAGGATGCAAGTTAGTGAGATAGGAGATGACTGTTGACTTTACATTTAAATTCTTGGAGCTTGGAGCTGTCGGGGAAGCAAGTAAACGAAAGGGAATTCCACAGGCTGGAAGTGCGAGAAAAGAAGCTGATAGAGTAGAATTTGCGTTTACATCTTATTTGTCTCACATTTACTGTGAGACAAATAAGAGTGAAACCTAGTTGCTAATCTTGTGGCTCGAGTAAATTCGTATATAGGGGGCACCAGTGAGCTAAGTTCATCAGAGCAGAAGCCGTGAAAGTACTTGTAAAAGAGACACAGGGAAGCCACATTGTGCCGATGAGAAAGTGACTGTATCTGAGCTGCCAAGTTGGGATCGATCACATTGCAGATAGCCGGGAGAGAAGAGATGGATTCATACCTTTCCCGGGGGCATATGCGAATATAAGGAGCATAACAGAAATTAGAACTCGGCTCTCCAATTACCAGTTCCGAGTCGTTATCCATTACACAACCTACACATCCAATCTTACAGAACCTGGTGTTTTCAAGTGGCTACCGATCTAGGTACTGACCAGACTTGACATTGCTTAACTTCGATGATCATCCGGCAACCGGTAGTTCAAATCATAACTTACTTATCAAATATTTGTCTATATTTCTGAGATGAGGTAGTATTTACAGTATTTACATTGTTCGGACTATTGTCCTCATCTTTGTTGCCATTTGTACGACGTTTCAGCCGTTGTACACTCCGGCCATCTTCAGGTGCTAGGAATTTCGAACCGAAACCTTTACTAGAATAACTGGGGTATATGTCCCTGATCGCTACCAGAAGAGGCTCTACGCAAGGAATGAGGGTCATATACCCCAGTGATTGTAATAAAGGGTTCGGTTTGAAATTACTTAACGAACTTGCGTAAATGGATGACGAGACAAGTTTTAGGGGAGATAACAAAAAGATATTTATTAAGAGCTACAAATGATAGAAAATTGAGAGGGACAATTATCGCCTATGTCTTGGAGCAGTGGATCTCAACCATTTTTTAACCCATTGACCCCTTTCCTTCTTATTTTTTTGGTAGACCCTCATAGCTATCAGACGAATGGTTTCTAAGCGGATCCACGTGGACCTTTCTATTTGTTCTTGTCACTGACTGATGGGTGAGTAGCCAGGTCAAAAGGAAATAAAGCCTAGGTGTGAAGCAGATAGTGAATGACAGTCAAAAGAAATAAGGAAAAAATCTAATTATAAAAAGAGATCATCCAACCAGATCTGAGGCTTTAAGGGAACGCATAGTTGGTAACCTTAAATTTACGATACTGCAAATTGTTAAGTGTTTTCTTCTACTTGATTGCAATAAAAACGGGCTACCTGAAAATTTTTATATTATTATTTTAATATAACGTGAATTCATAAAGAATTTTTTTCCCATTCTCATTAAAACCAACTATTCAAAAGTAGAGTTGCTCTATGGACCACTAAAATATCACTATGGACCCCCAATTCATTATTTTTTTTTTTGTGTGTGTGTGTGGTTGTCGACCCCCAATAATGTTACATGGACACTTTTTTCTAAAAAGATACGACAGAGAGAGATAGGCACACACACACACACACAGAGAGAGAGAGAGAGAGAGAGAGAGAGAGAGAGAGAGAGAGAGTCCGCGTTCTCTCCCATGTCGCTCGAGTGTCGACATAGAAATCTAAATGTCCGTAGATGTGGTCTACTAGTCTAAACAATCGCATACGCGCTTTTATTCAGTTGAGAAAAGGATTTATAAAAAGCTGGCCTTACTTTTTATGCAGGTACGACAAGATAAGATTCATTTAAAAGACGTTAAATAAAAAAGAATATGTGCTCTGACATTACGGAAAACGCGCGGCAGCCGACGAGCTCGGAAAGAAATTGTCGGTAATTTTCGTAATTTTTGCGCTAACGTTTTACTTTTTTCGCTGATAACATTTTTCTCTCGACAAAATACCAATGTGCCCCCTATCTGTCGATTTGACTAAATGTCTATGCCCGTTCATACCTTATATCTTCATATCAATCGATGTTTTCTAGCTTGTCCTTACATCAGTTTCCATCAACGAGGGGGTGCTGGATGGTGTTCAAAACGACCAGCTTTACAAAATCAATATGCAAATACTTAATCACTGAAATAGGGCGGTTCAAGAAATGTTCTTCACTCTTTCTATCTATCTGTCTATCTATCTGAGTCCGTTTATACTAATCTATTTCACTCTTTCCATCTCTCTCTCTCTCTCTCTCTCTCTCTCTCTCTCTCTCTCTCTCTCTCTATCTATCTATCTATCTATCTATCTTTTGATTTTATCTAGGTCGGAATCCAGCGCGTCATTCATCCATGTATGGTTGATAAAGTACAGATTTCTTATTTTGAATTTTAAAATTCTACAAAAAAAAAAAAAAAATTCTGACTTTAAAAATTCTACCATAAAAAACAAAAAAAAACATAGATGCTGTTGATGGAATATGATACATTTATAGGTCGATATTGTAAAAAACACACTGTTATCAAATGTCAGGGAATACGATAGCTTAATATGCTGGCCTCATTCTTCTGTTTGTATATTGACCTGTGTTATAGTAAATCTATCTAGCTATCATCTATCTATCTATCTGTCTGTCTGTCTATCTATCTATCTATCTATCTATATATATATATATATATATATATATATATATTAAGATAGATATACGTTCATATCTACCTATATATCCGTTCATATATATATATCTGTTCATAGCATTGATTAGATCAGGTTTAAATCATCTAAGTCTGTCTCTGTATGTCTATATTTATCTGTTTATCAATCAAAGAGTGTTTCGATCTGTTTCATATCTGTATGTATATGTGTTTATCGGTATGTTTATACTGTATGTATTCACATATATATGTGGGTGTGGATGTGCAAGTGATTTTATTTTTATATGTACATATGTATCTATTTTGTATTGTGTCAGTTAATCTGTCTGCCAATCTTGTACATATATATCTTTTCTCTCTCTATCTCTCTCTCTCACTATATATATATATATATATATATAAGCGCATATTTGCTATAGGTGTTTCTACTTAATTATTTGTATCTACTTAAATGTCTGCGCATTTTATATAGATCTCCTATTCCCAGATACTATATTTGCCTCTCACTATCTATCTATCTATCTATCTATCTATCTATCTATATATATATATATATATATATATGTGTGTGTGTGTGTGTGTATTTATATTATGGACTCTCCCGTCGATTCCGACGTATAAGTGTCTAACTCAGAGTGTCATACAGAGAATTCTGTAGAGTGGTGAAGGCTTGTGTGGCACCATCCACACTTTTTGGAACTGCTGATGACAAACAATCGGTGTAGGAGTTCGCCACGGATCGCATGAACAGCAGATCTCAGTCATTTAACCCATAACTGGATAGAAAGGAAGGAAGGATTAATCTCTTTCCCAAGGGTACTAGTGCGTGTTCGACTGGAATTGGAACTCGACTCACCGATTTCTCCTTCCAAGCCGACATGTACCGCACCACAACGCATATATATATATATATATATATATATATATATATATATGCGTATATTTATTATAGGTGTTTCTACTTAATTATTTGTATCTACTTAAATGTCTGCGCATTTTATATAGATCTCCTATTCCCAGATACTATATTTACCTCTCACTCTCTTTTTATCTACCTATCTATGTATGGCTGTTCATTATCTATCTATCTATCTATCTATCTATCTATCTATCTATCTATCTATCTATCTATCTCAATCTGTTCAAGATCTATCTATCTCTCTTTCTCTTTCTCTCTCTCTCTCTCTCTCTCTCTATATATATATATATATACATACAATAGCTTATTTAAGAAGGAAATTTTTCCCCACTAATCTTTTACTCTGTTTTTCCCATCTCATTTTATCTATTTTTTTCTATGGGTTTTATTTTTCTTCGTCCTACTCCCTTCTTTTCGTTACCTGATTCTGCTAAACTCTACCTGGCACCTTCCCAGTTATGACGACTGCGTCTGTCCCCAGGGTTCGCGCTATCAGAAATAAAAGTGTTGGTGCTCTGCCAAAATTCCACATTGTTTATTGGAATTTAACTTATTCAGACAGGACAGAAAACAGGAAAATTGTCCAAAGTATTTTTTTTAAATTTTACTTTGCTTTTACACATTTATTTTTTCTTTGGTAATTAATCCTAAGTTCGTCTCAGAAAAATAGTGATTTAGTCATTTATAAAGTATATCAAAGCATGAATACATACATGTAAATACAGAGTGCGATGGATGAATTGTCTACGAAATTACGCAAAAATGAAAATAACACTGACATTTCATTTTAATAGATATATTGAACACAATTACACAAAAATATCTTGAAATACTAAAGTAAATTTATTCGATAAAATCGCCATTTGCTTCAACCACGCCCTCCAGACGATATCGGAATCTCCTGCATCTCTTCTGAACAGAACAGACTAATTTGGTGAATACTGCCATAATCCTTGTTTTCAGTTTATCTATGGTGTTACAAAGGGTTTTCTTGATCTTTCTTTCAGCTGCACCCCACACATAAAATCAAAGGGGTTGCCGTCTAGAGAGTTAAGTGGTCAGATATAAGAGGTGATGTGGTCACAGAAATTGTCTGACAGCCATGGCTGGGTTCTGCTGCTCATGTGGCACGGTACAGAATCCTGCAGCCACCCTCTCGTCCCAGTATGACACTACCTCCTCAAGACACTTGATGTAGGGCTCAGTGTTGAGTCTAAGGCTCCGTAAAGAAGAATGGAGGTTTAAAATTGCCATCACCTTGCTATACTGTGCAGTCAACAATATAAATTTAAAAAACAACACGCATGCGCGAAATAAAAAATATAAAATAATGACAATATAGCCATTGCATCTTATATATACATGACTGTATCTGACTACCGGGCACACCGGGCACGGGTCCGAGCCGATCCGTGCAATCATAATGAAAATCCGGGCAAGGAAAAATGTCTTCGTCAGAAATCAAACTAAGCAATTGACAAAGAAAGAAAGAAAAAAGAAAGAAAGAAAGAAAGAAAGAAAGAAAGAAGAAAACATCTGAATGAACGCTGTAAAAATCTGTTTGTTTATTTATTAACTTTGGGAGAAAAGACTGGTTATACTCAGATAAAGTCGGAACCAGATTTTCTGGTTTCGTTATCGTTCTGTGCCTAATTTCCATTGGAATAGCCGAAAAATACGCAAAAATCATAGTTTCTGGAAACGGATAACACTGATGACGTCATCACATTGTCAATTTATAAATCCGGGCAATTTTCTCTGTGCCCGGTGTTTATTTAGCATCAGCTACGGCCCTGTTTATATATATATATATGTGTGTGTGTGTATGTGTGTGTGTGTGTGTGTATATATATATTATTTATTTATTTATTATTTATTTAAAATTTAAAACGTAACTATGTTATAATTACAAAATAGCTATATTGTTTCAACACTTCTTATGTCTTGTCATTTTAAAACGACATTTCAACAAATCAGTTAATAATATGTTAGATTCAATCCATTTCATATATATATATATATATATACAGGAAGTTTTTAAAAGGATACATACGGTTCACAAAAATAAGAAACAAATCATTTAAATTTACTACAATATAACACAACTCGTAAGCGATAAAACATAGCAAATGTCTTTAAATATGTTTTTGTTTGTTGTCAATCCTTTTCATTTCGTTTTTCCCATCCGAATTGAAAGGTTAATAAGATTTTGTTAAAAAAATCTGATAAAAACTTGCTTCTTTTAAATTTACCTTTCAAATATATTATATATCTTTAGGGCACGAAATTCGCATGTTGCAATTTTCTTGAAGGTAAACACAGCATGTAATTTTGTCTGATTTAAAATATATCTTTCTATCTATCTATCTATCTATCTATCTATCTATCTATCTATATACATATATATATATATATATATATATATATATAGCATATATATATATATATATAGCATTTTTTTGTTTCTGATGAAAGGCCAAATATATATATATATATATATAATAGAAATAAATAAATACTGTAAATAAAATACATTTTAACTTACTACTTTTTAGTAGTTTTTCCTCTCTCTCTCTCTCTCTCTCTCTCTCTATATATATATATATATATATATATATATATATATATATATATGAAGATGCGCATAACACGGTGAATAATTATTGGCTCTGTTCAAAAGTTTACACCATATTTTTTATTTAAAAATAACAGTTTTCTAGCGTATATCAAGTTTGTAATTTTCAAAAGAAAAACGTGTATATGTGCACACACACATACACACACACAAATATACAACTATGATTGATTAGAACGAATCGAAAAGATTTGTTTATTCAATTTTTATTATATTTTCCAATTTCTGAATAAGGTACCGAGTATTGTGCTTGAACTCGTGGATGAGCTGTCAGAAGTTATTGTCTTGTTCTAAAGACGTTCGACCATCGAAGTCATCTGAACTTCGGATAGTTTATCCACAAGTTCAAGCACAACACACAACAGTAACACATTTTCCGGAAATTGGAAAAATACCGGAATAATTTAAACAGACAGTGCCGGTTCTTTTTAAACTTGCTTGGTTGAATACTGGCTGTGGCTGTGGCTGTGGCTGTGTGTGTGTGTGTGTGTGTGTGTGTGTGTGTGTGTGTGTGTGTGTGTGTGTGTGTGTGTGTGTGTGTGTGTGCATGTAAAAATTAAGACAGCCACGTTATTACATAGTACAGAATATTTTACACGATTCGTGTAAAATCTTCTGTACAATAAAGACGGAAGCTGACGATGTTTCGCCTGAAACCGGTCCATACTTCCGATTAACCATTGAATAACGTGTCTGTCTTAATTTCTACATACATTTGCTCTATATGTATTTATATACATACATATTTAGAGCTCTCCATAGAGAGTTATTCCTACCACTTTATGTACAGGATATTCCTTTTGATTCCTCTATATCTACACCGCATATATATATATATATATATATATATATATATATATATGGGTGGGGAGGTGTACTTGGGCAGTAATCCCTCTTTTATGCATGTTTCATTAAAAACGACTGACAACGTACTACGATTATTTTTTTTATTCAATTTTTCTTGTGTTCTTATAAGTGATTTCTTTGCTGGAATAAAGTGGAAAAATGTCCAAATGTTTTGTATATTCAAGCGCTTTCGGCTATTTTATTAGCCATCATCAAGGATGAATTTTATTTTTACTTTTAACTGAATGCATTGTTTTATGTATGTATCTAGAGTTAAAAGACTGTTTTATTTTCCAAACACGGTCAGCCCATTGTGGCCATGATTCATAGTTGATATTATTGAAAGTTGGATTTTTCTTTTTTATCAATAATGCTTCCATTATTTTTAGCCTTTTTTTACGCGTGGATGAGGTTATTATATTTGTATTATCGACGAAGATGCTGCGGATAGTGTTTGGTAGGTTTCCATGAGTATTTAAATGAGACCGAATTGATCTATGTTCAAAGAGATGTAATGTGAGTCTTCTTGTTAAGTATGTTGTAGTACATCTAATATAATCATATAATCATTTACGAATTTGGTTTGACCAAGAACACTCTTCCTTAAGGGACATGTGAATTCGTAAATAATATTGATTCTCAGAAATTTGGATCTTGCAGGTGAATTATTTTTGATAAGTAGATTAGCTGTTTTATTATATATATATATATATATATATATATATATATATATAGGGAAAGAAAAAGAAAAAGAGAGAGAGAAAGAGAAAGAAAGAGATAAAAAGAGAAACAAACAAAGATATAAAAAGGTATCGTATATACATACAGGCATGCATCGATACATTTTTGGCTTAATATTTATTTCGCTGTTTTTACTGCGATATCTGACGGTGGCTGTCAACTTTTTATAGCTCTTATCTGTCCGTAAATGTCTTTTTAAAACTTCCCTTAGAAAGTTTCTTTTTAAAAAAATATACTTTTTATGTTGTCCCTAATAATAAAATCTTCTTGAAGTGTTTATTTTCGAATTATAGAACTTACGAGACTTGTGCGCGAAATGTGTCTTCTATTCCCCGGATGTGGGCGACCATGTCTCTCCAAAGTTTCCGGTCTTTTGTAGCTCTAAGCAACGTTTGTTCATCCTCCCCATCTTCCCGCTTCTAGACATTGTCACAAGAAATCATTAGATAAATTAACCAGAGGTTCTCTTCGCCGCACTTTGTATTCGACATGTGAAATTATCCAAGCCCTATTTCTCCATTATGCATCAGGACTTACTGATCATGTTGAAACACCGGTTCACGTACGATCACCGAAGTTAAGCAACTTCGAACCTGGTCAGTACCTAGATGAGTGACCACTTGGGGATAGTAGGTACTGTAAGCTTGGATGTGTGCTTGATGTAATTGATCTTTAATCGGTGAACCGCGTTCTAATTCCACTTGTGTTCATTATATTTGCTTGTGTGCAAATAACCCTGAGAAATTCGTGAATCCAACTATTCTCCCCAAGCTATGGGTTAATTAGTAAGACTTGTATCATTAAAACCAAAACCATTATTATCTCCAAACATACAATAAGATTACGTATTAAATATAGAGGTTGATATACCGCTAAACAAAAGTCCATTACGCCTCGCAGAAATATCAAGTCATTCTTTTAACAAGGACCTTTGAGTTCCCATTTTGCTTGTCTTTCTCGATACTCATAGCGCTCAGTCCATGGCATTCTCACAATCCTTCAGCAGAACCACAATTCTGTGGCTTCATGTATAATCGCCATTTTTAAGAAAAAGGTATAGAACCAGTGGCGATTGTGGAACTCTGAAAGTGGGAGGGCACTTCTGAGAAGAAAGAGTGAGGTGAACTCAAGCGGCGTTTTCATTATCATACTACATCACTATCGTATAAACAACTTAGAAATGAATCGTATAAGTATGTTACTTCACTAAATTAAACGGAATAACTTTTCATTCATAGTGGAAGAATTCTAATCTATACATGCGTTATTTCCACTCTCAAGTTGTTTGAAAGCAAGAAAGGTTAATTTAAAAACAAAACCAACGTCAATACTAGCAAGAAACAAAACAAGAACGTCAGTACTAGCAGAACAGTGTGATTTGTCTGCTCTGACTTTTTTCTCTACATAACTTTTTTGAAGCACAAAAAATAAATGCAAAAAAAAAAGAAAGAAATGCGGAAAAAATGCAATTGAAATCAATCAAAATGCTGTGGGCACAACAGCCGTACAAAAATCAGCTAAAAAATTAATCTGTGTTTTGAGCAAAGTCCGACCATACGATCAAGAAGCTACTTTGAAAAAAGAAAATAATTTAAATAATATCATTTCTTCATGACCCTAAATGAAAAAGAAAACGCAGAGGGGGAAGTGCTGTAGATCAAATCTTATCAGAATCAGAGACTGATTAGTTTCAATTTGAAGCTTATAAAAGTTGGGGGTACCAACCAAGGGGTAAGCCAAATTTTTTTTGTGGATTAGGCGGTTTGTGTCCTTCTCTTCCACCCCTCGTCTGCGTAGAATCGCCACTGTCCAGAATTTCCTTCTATATAAATTAAATGTTACACAGCTGCTCGGAATTCATGCCTAGTAATTTATCGTCACGTTCTTATTCAATGGTTCACAGTTATTATTTGCCCCGTTTCCACTGAGCCCAAGTATACAGAGTAAATGAAACCAGAACCTGGGTCATACACAGCGGTACGAGAACACTCTACCGCCTACCCCGTAGGTTAAATAAAGGGCTTAGTTCGAAATTCCTCGAAGGTTACGCGGATCGACAAGTACCTGATGAAGCCCAGAGTGAACAACAGTCGAAACGTTGTGATAATAACATAAAAGATGGGGACAGTAGAAATAATTCAAATAATAAATATTTGAGAAAAATTTATGCATATTTCATCATAACAATTTTATTAATGTCATGTCTCCTCAGGACGTAGGCACTGAAGACACTCCACAAATGTTTCCTACATTACTAGTCTAGGGACTTATTGATGTACTTACCTTCTATAGAATATGGTATATCATCTCTCATTTGCGTCTCTGTTTACGGGTAGAGTGAAAACTCAGACGTGTCTTTGTCTGCGAACAGAGTTGAAGGTGGGGAAAAATACTGTGAAGTTCCCGGTACTGGGTAACAGCTACCCGCAGCTGTACTCCTCATTATACTGGAGACGGGGAATCGGTAATGTTGTATCGCCGAAGTGGCAGATCGATACTCAGAATATTTGTGCTGAGTATCTACAGCTCAATATCCGTGCTAATGAATATTAATACAAATAAGACAAACACTAAAAGAAAAAACAGCAAACAGTAGAAGAAATGAGAGGTTAAGTTGTTAGAGTTGCAGAAAGCACAGTCCAATAATAATCGTCAGTGACACTCGGAAGGTATCAACCACCTCTCCATATGGGCAGATGCCCGAGGTAGATGCGATACAAGGCCGTTTAAGTGAAAACAACCAGCCCTTAAGCTTGGGCAAAACTTCTTGTCTGCTTTTCCCCAGACGAGACTCTGTTCTTCGGCAGAGCCTCGTCTGGGTTCCTCTCCGCCTGAAAACAGAGAGTCCGACAAAGTGAACGATCGACGTACGCAGTCGATCTCCTCAGACTGTCAATGACACTCCGAATTCCCAGACTGGTATTAGTCTTTATTTTATAGCTACCTCGGTTCACAGACAATTTCATACTTGAGATGGCTAGATGTGTGTTAGCTGCTCTACAACAAGTAATAATATCAAAGCCAGTGCAACTTACTCTTGCGGGGACTGGGCAGTTTTTGGCCCTGGGCTGGGTATAGAAACATGGGATCAGTTTGCTAGGTTCAGATCTCGGTAATATGATTACTTTTACTTTTGTACCATTTTCCTTGGAAAAAGTATTAATACTTAGATTTTTACTTATTTTTAATCTAAAACTAATTTTGATATATTTAGATCTAGATTTCTTCTTAACAATGACGGATTAGTGCGTAAGCTGAACAGCATAAAATATGAAGATAGTGTAACATTAATCGACGCGAAATTGAGAAAGGATAAAAATTCATTTCATCTCCCCTCAACTATGGGGAAAATAGTACGACAGAGATCATTAAAATTTAGGTGGCAGCTAGTCTATTTGCTCTTCTAGTTACATGCGCTATCCATTTTAGTCATTGTTGATGTTGACAGTGTTTATGTGATGTGATTTTTGTGACGTGGTAGAATTCTTCGTGATTCTATAGCCCCAGTGTATAGAGTCTGATGAGGGATTTGTTATTTTGGGGGACCTACAGGAGTCGTTTGCTCGAAACTATTTTTAATTATTAATTAAAAAAAACGTCTTAATTATTTATTGATAAATGTAAGAAAAAAATGTAGCTGTAGAGAACCATAATCACTTGTGAGAAAGAAAGATAGAGCAAGACAGCAATGACACAACGATATATATTTTAAATTAGGCATGATTTTTGCATATAAGCATTTCCTGTAGAGCGATACGACCAAGAGGAACTACTGAGTTGGAGGATATCGGCTGTGGTCTAACCTGGAAAGTGATGTTCCGTCAGGTTAAAACGTCCAAGACACGCCATGTGAAGAGCACACGAAAAAAAAAACCAATCGCGAAGAGCCAGGCTCTGGCATTCAAACGCTACAGATGGAGGAGAATGGTGGACAACTCAACACTCGGCGCCCCAACGACACCTTCCGGGGTTAAGGGTAAAAGAAGTAGAGCGAATGTCTTCCTACTCAGTCTCTGGTGGGGAATGTTTAATCTACTATTGTGACCCGCTACGATGGCGTTGTACAATAGTGAATTAAATTTGTTATTTATTTATCCGAGTCCTACAGAACAAAACAGGTGGCAATTAAATTAGTCTTTAGTAGCGTCAAAATTGTTATTCGCGCCAAAATGGTTCTGATTGTATTTGTAAAGATGTGTTAAGGACTCAATTGCCTTCCTTATCAGAGAGCAATTTTTTGTTATTGCTGCCATATCAGGGCGGAAGTTGTCCAATTTTCACTTCACTTCATAGAGTTCTAAAGTGTCTACGTGGCGGATTAATTATTTTCAACCTTACAACCCCTTTCCCAGAGACGGAACATTGCGATCCTCTTGCTGCTCTATCGCTATATCCATGGGATATGTTATAACGAGCTATATTCCTTAGTCCACAACTCCTGATCATTACAAATATGATGAATATTTTTCAGTTCTTTCGTATTCTATTAGTAAGAAAGTAAGTTCTCCTCGGACAGCTTCTTCCCAAGAATTGCTTCTTGGTCAACTAGACTTCCGGTTGGTTGTTTTCCTGATCACTACAGACTTAACCTCTTTGTCTAAGGTTAACTGTTATCTTTTCTACAGAACCTGACAAACTCACTTTTTTCCTTCTCTTACACTCATACCTTGAGTTGCTCTTTGGCCTTTTATTCTGTAAGCATTAGTAAAAAAAAAAAACATTTATTTCTTAATTTTTAAAGAAATTTTTAAAACAACTGTCTATATTTCTAAGATGAGGTATTGTAACTATTTATACCATTTACATTGCTGTCTTCATCTTTACGGTCATATTCACGGCGTTTCGGTAGTCTTCAGGCTCCGGTCATCTTCAGATCATATTTGTAGGAATTTCGAACTGAACTTCATCCTAACTTCTGGTAGTGCTTTAAAAATTGTTTCCATATTTTTGGTATAGCGAGTCCGTACCAATCATTCAACATCTATCTATATTTTATGAGATTCGGTATTGTACCTATTTACATTATTTACATTGTTCAGACTGTTGTCCTCATCTTTACAGTCACATTTACCCCGTGGATGGAGATGAATTATCTTCATTCCCTTCGTCTTCCATTAGTAAGGAGTAAGTTTCACTCGGGCAGCATTTTCCCAATAACTACTGCTTGGTCGATTAAACTTCCGGTTGGTTGATTTTCCGATTACTAGAAATTTAAGCTCTTCAAGTCTAGGGTTGACTGTTATCTTTCCTACATAAGTCCCAGGAATTACTTATTTTTATGCTCATACAGCACCACGCAGTAACCCTTTACTTGAAGACCTACGGACATTTCTTGTTGAAACATTAGTTCCTGTAAGATCACAGAAGTTAATAAACTTGTTCAGTACCTCGATGGATGATCGCTTGAGAATAGCAGATGTTGTAAAGTGTGCATGTGCGGGAGATTTACTGAATTGACTAACCATCAATTGTAAGAAGATTGAACGCGTGGTTGTCAGCATGAAGAACAACCATTGCTGCGAAAAACGAACAAGAGTTATCAAAATCTAGAGAGTACGAAAATGTATATATATATATCTGAATTAGGTGCTACCAAAGAACTGAAAATGTAACACTAAAAGCTGAAGGAGCATTGAAATAGCGAAAAATGCCTTCCAAAATTAAGCACAGTATGAGGAAACTGAAAACAAAATCTTTAGAAACAAAGAAGAGTTACGCAATATCGGTTCTCATATATGGCACCAAGCAAATGCTTAATAATCTCTTCTAAGATGAAAAAGAGACTTGAGACAACAGAAAAGTGGTTCTACAGAAGGATGCTGAGAATATTATTAACGGAACATGTGAGTAACGACGAAGTTGGAATTAGAAATTGAGGAGCAGAGTTCCAATTCCAATCAAGTTCATTATAGTCATTGTCACGGCAATGCTCTTAGAAATGGTATGAATCCCCTTCTACTCCCTCCTTAATTAATAAGACCTGTATTAGTAAAACATTATTATCTAAAAAACAAACTGTTAGAATTTTTAAAAGTGATATTTCCTGGCTTTAAATAACCTGAAAAGGTTGGTAATCCATTTAAAACACGTCAATATACACTGTACATTATGTGAGTCTTTGGCCTTGTATTGAGTGTAAGTTAGTATTTAAAACTAGTTGATTTCGCTGTTTTATAGAACATTGCGTGAGCCACTTATATTCTCTGAAATTAATAAAGCCGTTATATCAGTGCAGCTGTTATGATAGAATTTCTACACCCCAGTTCCATGTTATGCTTCTTGAAATAGAATCAGAAATGATGTGCGACCAAGCGCTTAAAAGTAGTTTGTTTTCGAAAATAGAGAATTACAATTTTGCCAGGAAAGTATTATTAAACACTAAAACTGAACAGAATGAATGGATTTCCTTATTAAGTCTAGAAATATCCGCGAATTTCGCTTCTCTTGCCTGTAAAATTCTTTTTTTTTATATTATTAATAACAGTGTAGTATGTTATCTAGGAAAGGTAAAGTATCTTTTAAATTTCTATTTCGTAAGTAAATTCTATTTTATGTCCGACTTCGTTTGGTTTATCTACAAGATCAGCTAAATCAGCACCACGGAGGTATAACAGATAGATCAGCATATCGGAAACATGTTGATTGATTATGTATAATATTTTTAGTAAGGATCAGATTCAAGAAATTATAAGAAAATCCATGCCATCATCAGACTTTGAGGTGATCCGAGTAATAATCCAATTTCTGTTTACGAAAATTACTGTTAAACGTGAAATAGTAAAATGCGGTACAATTTTTAGAGGCCTTACAACTTCGTCGTTACTCACATGTTCTGTTAATAATATTCTCAGCATCCTTATGTAGAACCACATTTCTGTTGTCTCAAGTTTCTTTTTCATCTTTGAGGAGATTATCAAGCATTTGCTTGATGCTATATAGGAGAACCGATATTTCGTAACTTTTCTTTGTTTCTAAAGATTTTGTTTTCAGTTTCATAATATTGTGCTTAACTTTTGGAAAGCATTTTTCGCTATTTTGGCTTCGGCTTTCAGTGTCACATTTTTAGTTCTTTGGTAACATCCAATTCAGATATATAAATTTTCGTACTCTTTAGATTTTGATAACTCTTGTTCGTTTTTCGCAGCAATGGTTGTTCTTCATGCTGACAACCACACGTTCAATCTTCTTACAATTGATGGTTAGTCCTTTCTTCTAGCTTTCTTTTACTACCTCCAATTCGTAGTTCGCATTTTGGGATGTCTCTTTTGCTGACAACCATATATTTTGTCATATTACAATTTATGGTTAGTCCATTTTTCTCGCTTTCTTTTACTACCTCCAATTCGTAGTTCGCATCTTGGGCTGTCTCTTTTGCTGACAACCATATATTTTGTCATATTACAATTGATGGTTAGTCCATTTTTCTCGCTTTCTTTTACTACTTCCAATTCGTAGTTCGGAATCTTGTTCTCTTTCTTTTGCTGACAATCACGCATTTTATTTTTTTACAATTGGTGTTTTTTCCTTACTTCTCGTTTTCCTTTACTCCTTTCACTAGAAGTTCCTGTAGTTTCTTTTTGTGCCTACGGTCAACACTGTGTCATCTGCATACCTTAGATTGAATAGATCCTAATATCTTTCCCAAATTCATCGAGCTTCCTTAGCAGTTGAAACAAGTATTTGCATCATACCTTATCAAAAGTTTTGAATAATCTATAAAACATAGATTTATGTCCTTCTGCATTTGTATTTCTCTTTCTAATCACATTCTGAGCATAAATATCAATTTCCTTGTTTCACTGACTAACGAAACCGCACACTTCGTGCCCTATTTCCGGTCTAATTCTCTTACGCGCTCTATTCATCAGAATTCGGAAATTTAATTCGTACATAAATTCCAGACTATTACAAGTCGTATCCAGGGGTGATTCAACAGAAGAACAAGAGTGGAACATGCCCTCCCAAACCACTTTTCGTCTGGCCTCTAGGGTGCCCCCCACTACTTTTATAAGCAATGATGTAAAAGTGTAATTTATATGTATTTTAATAATCCTAGATTTTGCGAAAAAAGATCCCTCAAAGTAACCAAGCCATAGTTAATTCGCATTAAGTATGCTCTGGTCGGTTGCTGATATTACCTATAATTAAAAATGGATTTGATGAATGTGAGAGACGCCATAATTATCGCGGAATTAAACAGCATTAATTCTGTGAATATTATTTGCGGACTGCCTTGTCATTGCGGCTGCTGCTACTTCTGCTCTTGTTACTACTACTACTATTACTACTGTTGTTGCTATTATTACTACTATTTCTACTCTTTCAGAAAACTGATTTTGTCGTATTTTATTACATTAGTCGACGGTTTTTATAAGTAACTTTTTTAGGGGTTTTTCTTTTTTAATAATTTCATCTCAAACAACGTGAGAATGCCACTAGGACGTAGGGTGGTTACAGAAAGTAAAAGATTGATTGATTGATTGATGTGTTTGTTTAATGGCATATCAAATTTTTATGGGTCATTTGATGCCAAAAGTTAATTTTCTTGAAAGCTTGAAGGTTATGTTATTTTCACAATAGAATACATGGTAGATGAAGCTCAGCTTTTGTGTATATACATGTTTGTGGGAAGATCATTACTAGAGGCAGTTGTATGTGTGTGTTTATTTTCGAATACAGTTTGATTTAAGAAGTTGTAGGATATTACATGGATTAATGATATGACAGAGTTCTTTTATGTTGATTAATGTATTGTTGGTAATTTTTCTATAAATAAGTATTGTCAGAGATTTTATATAAAAATGTATTTCTGGATTTTCTTTTAACAATACAAATGTATTTTTATACTTTAATAGTGTTCCCTATTTTCCCATAGCTGGGACCCTAACAGGTGCTACCAGCCTGGGTCAGATTGAATCTGAGAACAACAGTAATTAAGAAGTTATTCCACGTTCCTCAAACCCCAATCTCAGAGGCCTTGCTGCCATATGTAGTTTATTGTCACACCTAGAACTGAAAGGGAAAGAGACTGAAAATGGGGAGGATGGAGAAAAGGATAAAAAAGAAAGAGGATTCCAGATGCTGGCGATTGACGTTTCAATTAAATTTTTGAAAATTGTAGTTATCATGGAAGCAAAAAATCAGAAGAGGGTTACACAGGTGAGAAGTGCGAGAAAAGAAACTGTTAGAGTGGAAATGAGATTGCATCTAGCTTGTTCAACAGAAAAACGGTGAGACCTAGTTGCCAATCTAGTAACACATTTAAATTCATGTAGTTGGAGCACCAGGAAAAAAGCTTATCGGAACGGGTTGCTTCTTCTTCTTCTTCTTCTATGTGCCCTGTCCCTTCAGGACGTAGGCGATCATGGCTCTCCACGTCTCCCTATCCCTTGTGGCTCTTAGTATGTTTGTTCCTGTTGCTCCTGGCAACCCCCGTTCCGTCATCCACCTGATCAGACCCTGTAAATATGTGATCCGCTGCCTTCCTCTGTCTCTCCTTCCTTCTATCTGTCCAGTCAGTATCAGGTTCTCCAGGCTCTCCTTCCTCATTGCATGTCCCAGGAACTTCAGTTGTCTCTTCCTGATGCTCAGCATCAATTTCCCTTTTGTTGCCATTCTTTCTAATACTTCGTCGTTGCTTGTATGCTCAGTCCACGATATCCGTAGAATCCTTCTGTAGAACCACATTTCGGCCGCTTCCAGTTTTGTCCTCATTTTCGATGATATTGTCCAGCATTCACAGCCGTATTGAAGAACTGACATCACGTAGCAGTCTAGCACTCTTTTCTTCGTTTCTATTGAGATCTTCCTGTTGCTTAGTTTTGGTAAAAGAATTGATACTCATGTCACTTAAATGGTTGCTTACATGTTTTATGCTTGGGTCTAATAAACAATAACAAAAGACTAAATAATACAGTCTAAAAAACGTATTCAGTTAGCAAATAGCAGAAGGACTTTCAATTGCAGCAACAACTAAAATGGATAGCATATGTAATTCGAAGAGAAAAATAACATGACAAAAATGTTCACATTCTACACCACTTTCATTAAAAGGTTAGGAAGCCCCATCAGCTACTGGGCTTGAGAATCATTTTTTCTAAAGAATTGTTTTACGAAAAAGATTTTATAAATTTCAATCTATAGTTGTACAGGATGCTTGGTTAATGAATGTCGAATGTTTCCTTAGAAGGAAACGGCTCATCTTACGTTTTTCATTTTAGATTCATTTTACAATTTTTTTCTTAATTTTTAGTGGTTTTATGAATTGCTTATTTGAAACTAAGGTCAGTGGTGTAATTGTGTATGATTTCGTCAAACCCAAGAGCTATTGTGCAAGGAACGAGAAACCGGAGAGCAGAGATTAAATTCCAGTTGAATTCGTTGCATTCACTTACACGTACATACTCTTGGGAGAGGTATAAATCTGTCTCGTCTCCCTCAAGCTATTGGTTAAATAGAAAGACAAATTGGGTCTTACAGCCTTGGTTGGCAACCAGTCTACCGCAAAATGTAATGGCAAACTACTGCGGGAAAGATTTCTGCTCAGTCAGTCGTGTCTCTTTTGAGACATGATTGGCCAAGCATGTACGGCACTTAACTAACTGAAGGGTTATTGCATATAAAAGAGTTTGCTTCTTTTTAAGAGTTTATTCTATCAATAATAAAGATATTTCTGAACGTTGTATATATATCAAGAAAATAAAGTATAAAAAATTTATTAACAATTGCTCTTCATATTAAATTTTGCCTACGCTTCTATACTCACAACTGTATCTTAGCCTTCAAGTGCTCTCTCTCTCTCTCTCTCTCTTTCTCTCTCTCTCTCTCTCTCTTACTTTCTGATCGCGAGAAACGCTTCTGGTTGTATCATTGTAAACATCAACGTCCCAATCCTCAGTATTCATAATATAATTGTAACAATCGACTTTTACACGAGTACATACAGAAAGTGTATCTCGAATTTCGGCTTCCAAACCAACTGAATGCGACATGCAAAGAAGCTGGTGTGATAAGGGGCCTGAGGCAAATAGAAAAGTATGAAACGAAAGCGTTATTTAGAGAGAACCATATCTCTTCCGGTGATTGTTCAATTTTCGCAATATTTGCTCTGCTTCTGAAAATATTATATTTCTTAACGGAAAAAAAATCAAACTACATCTTAACAGAAAAAAAAAGAAGTATATTTTAAAGCATTGTTACCCCGAATAGATTATATGTGGGGTTAGTGCCAGAGTCGTTAGATCGAATGAATGACACAAAATAAAATAGCTAAATACCGGGGTAAAATAAAATAAAATATTATATTTTATTATAGCGAAAAAGCAATCTACAATGAAAATGCGGTCACAATATACTTTTTTCTGTATCAGTCGAAATTATTATATCGCTTATGTTATTATAACCGAGACTTTTTGGTAAATATCAAAATCCAATATACTGCAACTTGCGTGGAAATAGTAGCCACCATTTCTGCCAATGCAACTTTTACATGTCCTTCATTCAAGTCACGTGGGAGCAAATTTCCATATGTCCTTTATTCAAGACAAATTTTCACATATACTTCATTTAAAGCATGTGGGGGCAAACTTTCCCATGTCTTTCATTCAAAGCATGTGGGGGCAAACTCTCCTATGTCTTTCATTCAAACCATGTGAAGACAAACTTTCCCATGTCTTTCATTCAAACCATGTGGAGGCAAACTTTCCCATGTCTTTCATTCAAAACATGTGAGATCAAACTTTCCCATGTTTTTCATTCAAAGCATGTGGGAGCAAACTTTCCCATGTTTTTCATTCAAAACATGTGGGAGCAAACTTTCCCATGTTTTCCATTCAAAACATGTGAGAGCAAACTTTCCCATGTTTTCCATTCAAAGCATGTGAGAGCAAACTTTCCCATGTTTTTCATTCAAAGCATGTGGGAGCAAACTTTCCCATGTCTTTCATTCAAAGCATGTGGGAGCAAACTTTCCCATGTCTTTCATTCATAGCATGTGGGGGCAAACTTTCCAATGTCTTTCATTCAAAGCATGTGGAGGCAAACTCTCCTATGTCTTTCATTCAAACCATGTGAGGACAAACTTTGCCATGTCTTTCATTCAAACCATGTGGGGGCAAACTCTCCTATGTCTTTTATTCAAAGCATGTAGGGGCATATTTTCCTATGTCTTTTATTCAAAGTATGTGGGGGCAAACTTTCACGTCCTTCCTTAAAGTCATGTGGTGGCAAACTTTCACATTTACTTCATTCAAGGTATGTGGAGTAAATGTATATTTTATATCAGAATATATATAAATATGTACAAAGAATTAAGGCATTAATCTTTAAGCCGACATTTTTATTGCTTCAAATGTTATTATAGTGGAAATTTCGTATTTTAAAGTAAAGACATCAAACTTTTACTTATTAAACGCTTTATTACACCTACAGCTTTGATCACTCTAGAAATATTAGTAAAGAAAATGTGTTCTTCGACAGGAATTGAACCTGCACCCATTAGAATAGCGTGCCGATTTCAAATACGAAGTGTTCATTAATAACGTTTGAAGTAATAATAAATATGTATGTATCTATCCTTCATAAACTCATAATATTCACTTCCTACTTCCTCTTCTTAGGTCCATATCACATACATCAGTCAGGGACCTTATGTGATATCTTAGGTATTATATTAGGTGAACGGTACATTTAACATGTGTGTATACCAATAAAGATTAAGAGAAACTCTATATGAATGGAGGTACAGATAATGAAGAGACTGAAACAGATAGATAGATAGATAGATAGATAGATAGATAGATAGATAGATGCGAACAGAGTTAGATAGATAGATGCGAACAGAATTAGATAGATAGATAGATAGATAGATAGATAGATAGATAGATAGATAGATAGATAGATAGATGCGAACAGAATTAGATAGATAGATGCGAACAGAATTAGAATTAGATAGATAGATAGATAGATAGATAGATAGATAGATACGAACAGAATTAGATAGATAGATAGATAGATAGATAGATAGATAGATAGATAGATAGATAGATGCGAACAGTATTAGATAGATAGCTAGATAGATAGATAGATAGATAGATAGATAGATAGATAGATAGATAGATAGATACAAACAGAATAGATAGATAGATAGATAGATAGATAGATAGATAGATAGATAGATAGATAGATAGATAGATAGATACGAACAGAATTAGATAGATACGAACAGAATTAGATAGATAGATAGATAGATAGATAGATAGATAGATAGATAGATAGTAAGTAAAGAAAGAAAGAATAATTTGGTAAAGAAAGTTAATGATCTATCGAACTCTAATATTCTTTCTAACGCTTGCCATTTTTTTTTCTCTTCTTCGGCTTTTCTAAATCGAAAATTCCCTTCATCAATTTCATCGGCACAAGTTCATTTATTTAAACATTTTCAACACCACCACGAATATGGCTATGTCGATAGGCATCTGACCACGGGCACATTTCTCATTGTACCTTCATAGAAAATAAAATCAATAAATCAGTAGATATATCTTAAACTACAAGCCATATATCCCAGATGTTTTGTTATCGAATCTCGCGCTAAAATTCCCAGATGTATTTAAAGTGGTTAATACATATGTTAATAGTCGATTTCAACGAGAACAAGAGTGAAAAGGCTTCTTTTTTTTTTTTTTTTACTTTTTACTCTCTTAGGATTAATATTATATTATTAATATAATGATCATATCAAGCTTTCTTTGAAAGTGGTAGCTCTGTGGTAACTGCTGATGAGGTCATTTGCGTTTCAGGATCAAATCCTGATTTTTGATTCGTTGCTTTTGAGCTCGTCTGATGCAGTAAAAGAGATGCAATAGCAGAATTAAGGTGTGGTTTTTGCGAGGAATATCCGGATATAATTTAACTACTAATGCACACTCTATGCCCACGACATTGATTGTTACACTTCTTCTATATGAGCCGTGTCTCTTCAGGACGAAGGCGATCATGGGGACCTCAACTTACCGCTATCAGTTGTCGTTCAAAACACTTTTCTTTTGCTATTTCTCCCAGACCCTGCTCCTCCGTCCACTCGCTCAAGCCCACCAAGTATGTCACGCGTTTCTTTCCATTGTCTCTCTTTCTCTCTATCTGTTCTGTTAGTATTAGATTCTCTAAGCCCTCCTTTCTTATTACGTGTCTTAAGAAATCTCAGCTGTCTCTTCTTGATGACAAGAGGAAAACTGTATTTAACTCACGTAGGCGAGTTAAATACAGTTGTGATTGACTTTATCTAGGCAAAAAGACGAAATGAGCTTTATTCCAAATTACGTATCTATAAACAGTGTTGGCAACTATAAAAAAAAAACGCTCACAATCATTCAAAAATTCAAATCATCACACGACGAAACGGGTAGGCGAGTTAAATACAGTTTTCCTGTCGTCTTCTTTTTATTTAACCGTCCTGTCTTTAATCTCAGATTATAACTGAGTATATTTTTACATATATATATATATATATATATAGACTTCTCCCGATGAAGTGTTTGAGTCCAATCACTGAAACAGCCATATGATTGTAGAGAAGAGGACATATATGGAAGAAATTATGTACATGTTCTAAAACATAATTTATAATATATATATATATATATATATATATATATATATATATATATATAAAACATTAGCGTATTTACTTAATTTTAATTCTGAGATTTAAAAAAAAGACAGATATACCTAGTTGGTATAGTTTAACAGAACTTGCTTAAAGGAATACGCACACACATACACATATATATTGTTGAGTTGTGATAATGTTCAGCACCAAGGCTGTTGACCATTCAGTGGTTTTACTGATAAAATGTATTTTGGCAAGCAGGTATTTTATCGTTGAGTGCTCGATATCTGAGTAGAGACAGAGCTTTGATAGTATTAGTGCAAAGACATTGTTACTTTAACTGAGCAGGTTCATGCCGACTTCGAAGTTTTGTGAGGACAACGTTATGATGCTCTCACCCATCAAGGCTGATTTATCCATATATATATATATATATATATATATATATATATATATATATGTGTGTGTGTGTGTGTGTGTGTGTGTGTATGTGTGTGTGTTAAACAGGGATTTGGATTTACTCAGAAAGTATAATATCCATAGTAAGCCCTCTAATCAACAACAAATACATACCGCCTAAATCGTACTAAACTCCCACCCTATTCACTTACATATCATATTACCAAAAATAAATCGTTTTCGCCATTTAATTTTTCATTTCAACTTATCAACAGATGAGGAGCAAACGTAGCTCCGAAACGCGAAGATTTTTGTGAAGTGATACTATGCTTTTATAAACCATTGTAACAACGATTACAATATATATATATCTCTCTCTCTCTCTCTCTCTATATATATATATATATATATATATATATATTGGGTGTTAATTATAATTGGATAATATTCATCAGTTGATTTGCCTAAATCTGGTGACAGTTTCAATGTTTTTATTTTCGTTTAATGTCGAAAAATGTTAAATTTTTAACCCTATAGCATCAATTAAAATCTTTTTTTTTAATCGTCTTTTTTTCTGTCAAAAGTCATTCAGAGATAATGCGAAAACAAAACATGATCATTAAAACAAACACGCATTAATGCACACCGCACCAACACATATACACAAATATCGAGCTACACTCTACCTCCCCCTCTCATTTACTCACTCACTATATTTATATATATTCCTCTCTCCCTCTCTCTAAATGTAAATTTGGATAATGTTATTTTGGAATCTAATATTACACTAAAGGTTGCAACGAGAGATGTGCATTTCTCTACCGAAACGGTCGCTTGCCTGAAAAATGGTTTCCTAGAAAAATAAAATTCAGGTTTCATTCTTAACAAGAAGTGCATTTTCTTTAATAGGCCTTTAGATGATCTAGGCCAGTAGACGTTAATATCACTGTTTACCAATAAATAAGGACAGCTATTTACTGACGTGTACCAACTGAAATAACGTTCATAGCAATTGACATAGACTCATATATATATATATATATATATGAGAAACAATCTCTCTTTTATACAGGTTTCATTAAAAAATCACAGACAACATATTATCATTAAGTTTTTTACATGATTTTTCATGTGTTCGCATAATTTCAAGACACTATATGCATAAACCTTCCACATGTTTATTTATAAGCAAAACAAAATTATTTTTTGATAATGACTAAAAGTATAGCCGAAACCGCTCGAAAATACAAAACCTTTGGACAATTCTTATATAATTTGAGTTCCGAAAAGAAAAAAATTATATGAACACATGAAAAATTATACAAAACACTTACTGATATTTTTAATATATATATATATATATATATATATATATATAGAGAGAGAGAGAGAGAGAGAGAGAGAGAGGTTTGTCACGTAAATGAGCAGAATTATGCCAAGTTCGAAGTTTCCTGAAGGAATTAAACAGTATATTTATTCAATTTCGTCTACCATCCTGAATATTCGATAATGGAGCGTCTACTCAAATATGAGTAACAACCACTAAATATAAGGTTTAAAGTGATAAAGGTCTATCGGATTGATAAACTAACTTGCATTAACTCTCTTTCTCTCTTTCTTCCTCTCTTTCTCTTTCTCTCTTTCTCTCTCTCTCTCTCTATATATATATATATACTGTTTCAAATTGACTATATTCATGGCGCGATAAAACGTTTGGAAATTTTGACAGTACATCCTCTCTCTCTCTCTCTCTCACTCTCTCTCTCTCTTTCTCTCTCTCTTTCCCTCTCCTATATATATATATATATATATATATATATATATATTTGCATATATACATATATATTTGCATGTATATATATATATATATATATTTGTATATATGCATATATATATATGCATATATATATGTGTGTGTGTGTGTGTGTGTGTGTGTGTGTGTGTGTGTGTAATAACTACAGATGATGAAATTCTGTATAATTCAGTTCTGCGATATAGAAATTTTAATACATGTGAAAGGAAATGTTTTCATCGTTTTATCTCGACTATGAGAAACAGAAGTTTTTCTACTTCTCACTGTCTTTCAATTATATATATATATATATATATGTCTGTTTAGGTATATATTTTGACTTATCAAACGAAAGAATTATTATGACGTTACAACATCTGTTATCAACTGTTATTATACTTCCTTAAGTAAAGTGAAAGCGGAAAAAATTGGTTATGTAAATTAAATTCAATTTGGCACACATGAATATTTCATATCCGCATTCGATGAATACTTAGAGACTGGCTTTTTTTACAAATATTTCTATGGCAACTGCTCTAACGATCTTTGTTTGTTCCTGTTGACATGACTCCATCTATTTACTTATACTACTAGACTGGCATTTAGCTCCCACTCTTTTACTGTTAAAATAGTTAAATGCTTCTGACAATTGAACTCCAACAGATACTTATATTTAGCTGGCATATTTTTGTGTCGGGTAGGGACCAAAACCATCTCTCAGTTGCGTCTCTGTCCTCGAAGACAGTGTGCGGCTAAGTTGTAGCTTCGTCCGCGAGGGCAGAGGTGCAGCTGAGAAAAATCACACTGAGTAGATGCCCGGTCTCAGGGAAAAGTGTCCCGTGGCCGCATCACCCTATTGCATCAGAGGGGTAAACCAGGTGCTCATGACCGGGGCCAGCCCAACCGACGGTTGAGGGGATTAAGGAATTTTTGTTCCTTAGCCCGTCTGTACGCGGTCGGGCTCCCCACGTTAAAAAAAGACCTTGTGTCACATTTCGCTCCAGTTTGAGTAAATATATACTCCAACAGATACTTTTCTCGAACTTCCCAACTCTGGAACTCATTTCCGTTTCCTTGCTTCCCTTAGAATTAAAACCTCCAAAATATTTAAATGCAATGTCAATCGCCGTCTTCTGACTTCTCCTTTGTCCTTTTCTCAATCTTCCCTTTTCTCAGTCTTCTCTTTCACTTTCACTCCCTGTAACCCCATTTAATATCACGTGATATCTGTCCTCTTGCATGGCAAAGAATGCTGGACAATCTCCTCAGAAACGAAGAAAATATCTGAAGACGCAGACATGTAGTTCTACAGAAAGATACCGAGGATAACATGTGAGCAACGACGATGCTTTAGAGAGCATGGAGACAAAAAGGAAACTTATATATAGCATCAGGAAACGGTAGCTGAAATGTCCGGGTTATGTAATGAGGAAGGAAGGTTTGGAAAATTTGATACTCACAGGACAGATTTAAAAAAGGACAGAGAAAAGCAGCGTGAGTTTGAGTAAGTAGACTGTAGAACAGGGTTTGGGAGAAATAACAAAGACATTACTTACTAAGAGCTACAAAGGACAGGAAGATAAGGAGAGCCTTGATCGCATATGAAGAATATTATGTGCTCTTTGTTGTTTTTGTTTTTGATTTTTTGTTTTGTTTTGTTTTTTTTGTTTTTGTTTTGTTTTTTTGCCTTGATTAGTCCAAATGAGAAGAATAAAGTGAACTTTGAATTCAAAAATCCTGCTAACATGTCATGCAATTACGTGATAATGTCGGGTTCCAACAAATCTAGAGAAGACTGAATCCTGATATCGACTGAAGAAATTGCTAGTTGATTCTTTCGGCGATTTTTTTCTACAAGATATTAACTTTCTTTTCCTATGGCGAACAACATAAAATGTTTTTCATCCTGAAGTGAGTTCAGAAAAGATAAATAAATCAGTACGTATATTCACAGAGTTGTCGGCATGTAAGCCTTGCATGTATCCTGGTTAATGACACGGGTACAAACAAACTGCTGGGCGTAGTTATGCCAGCAGCCGGGCTATTTGTTTATAAAGCATGCGCTATAATTGCTATAATTTATATAGACAGAAATCGTCCATGAAGTCTACGCTTTTGTTAATTATAGGTGCAGAATTGCTATGTATGCAAAAGATTGTAAAATACAACAGATAGATAGATAGATAGATAGATAGATAGATAGATAGATAGATAAGGAGAAACATTAGATAGATAAGGAGAAACATTAGATAGATAGATAGATAGATAGATAGATAGATAGATAGATAGATAGATAGATAGATAGATAGATAAGGAAAAACATTAGATAGATAAGGAGAAACATTAGATAGATAGATAGATAGATAGATAGATAGATAGATAGATAGATAGATAGATAAGGAAAAACATTAGATAGATAAGGAGAAACATTAGATAGATAGATAGATAGATAGATAGATAGATAGATAGATAGATAGATAGATAAGGAAAAACATTAGATAGAAAAGGAGAAACATTAGATAGATAGATAGATAGATAGATAGATAGATAGATAGATAGATAGATAAGGAAAAACATTAGATAGATAAGGAGAAACATTAGATAGATAGATAGATAGATAGATAGATAGATAGATAGATAGATAGATAGATAGATAGATAGATAGATACGAAGGGCCTGAAAGTAAAATAAGAAGTATACTGAAAACTTTTCGTTCTAACCAAAAAGAGAATTACTTCATCTATGAAGCGTACATTCCGCGTACTTCCGCAGAATCCGACACAATTAGGACAGGTCGTGATAGATAGATAGATAGATAGATAGATAGATAGATAGATAGATAGATAGATAGATAAGGAAAAACATTAGATAGATAAGGAGAAACATTAGATAGATAGATAGATAGATAGATAGATAGATAGATAGATAGATAGATAGATAAAATCGATCCTCCATTTTCAATCCACAATTTGGTTGTATGAGAAACTGTCTAAATATTGAAAATTTTGCAATTTTTTTTTTTTGTCATTCGTAAAGTTTAAGATGTAAAAGATAATATTGCACAGAAAAAGTCTAATAAATTTGATAATGAACAAATTTTCAGGTGGCGGTAATGTCGTACCGGCGACTGGTTTCAAAATGGAGGCTCGATTTACTATAACGTTGTATGAGAAACAGTTCCCCCGCCCCAGGAAATGTTTAAATATTGAAATTTTTCAAATTTCTTTTTTTGTCAATCGTAAAGCAAAGGGGGTAATCAATAGGACTGTGCTGAAAAAAGTAAGGAAAAAAAAAATAGAAAAACAATGAAATTAAACCTGGTAGTAGTCTGCTTCGTGTCGGCCCGCCTTTCTAATCCTCTAACACCTCTCCTGCCAATTTTGTGCCTAGAATCTCTTCGAATGTTGAGAACCAGGACGCTTTCCGAATATATCAGTCAGTTAAGTGCCATACTTGAAACACGCTTGGGCAGAAGATTATCCCGCAGTAGGTTGTCATTATTTTCTACTGTAGACTGGTTGATAGCCAAAGATATAAAACATAATCCATCCTACTACTTAATCCATAACTGGAAGAAAGAGACGGATTAATACCTTTCCCAAGGGTATTTGCGCGTAAGTGAATGCAATGAATTCACTGGAATTCGAACTCGGCTCCCCGATTTCCCAATATATACTGTTGCTTTATCTCCGAAGCAGACTGGTACAGCCATGTTTCAGTAGCAGCAAAAAGTCGTTCCAAAACATAACCAATAGAATTGCAGAAAATCTTACAAAATCAACATGGAGGAGTTCACTTGATATCGTTTATGGTTAGTATTCAAACCTTTTGGGACCCACTTGGCTGATAGCTCCTGAATTTCCCATGTTCATTTTTAATAAATCCGTCTCATTCTCTGGACATCTCTCGTGCTCCAGTAATTTCCCACGCAGAAACAAAGCTTTCCTATGCTTTTTCTATAAATATTTTCATGACAATTAATTTGATGAGCTTTCCCCTTTGATACTTAAACCTTATGGATTTAAGCTTACTAATAGATTGGCGGTAAGTTCTCATCATTTTACAGGTGAAATGGTTAAATGTAACCGTAAAAGTACCCTATACAGATTACAAACCTCTAATTAACAACTTTATTTTGACCAAATGGCAAGAGTTGTGGAACTCCTGCAAAAATAACAAACTCTACAAAACTAAACCCATTCTCAAAGAATGGATAGAAGTTAAAATTTTCAGTAGGAAAATGTTAAGAATGACTAGACTTCAAAAAGGCCAAACCGCTGTCACCCATTCATACCTACTAAAAGGTGAGGAGGCACCAATTTGCATTCCATGTCAGGAGCTCTTCACAATGAAACATATACTAACAAGCTGCATAGATCTAGAACAAATGCGATTAAGATGCTATCAAGAAAACAACCTGAAAGACATCTTCAACAAAGCTGACCCAAATGACCTTTTAGAATTTCTAAAACAACAAAATTATATAACAAAATATAGTTGCAAAAGAAGATAGCATATAACCATCACAACACCTCTACTTATATCTCGACAGCAATACTCACAAAAGATCAGCAAGCAGTAAATAAAACCAAACAAATTCTTCAGCGTTAAATGACCCAAAAGGGTAGACATGCTGGTAAAACAAACAACTAAATAACTAAACTAACCGTAAGTTCTATACTAACAGTTTCCTCACTCGCACTTCTTTATTGTGGAGCCTTTTTCTCGCTTCTTGTTTCCCAGTCAACTTTGATCTTCAAAAATTTAAATCCAAATGTTATTTTCTGTATTCTTAATTCTTGTGCTTTTATTGTTCTCTCTCATTTTAATAGATTTGTGTGTGGACTGAGTATCGCCTAAGGTTACTGTTTGGATGCGTTTGAGAAAATTTAATATTTATAAACCTTCTTTCTTTTCCAAAGTTACATTTGCATGACTGTTTTATCTTGAAATGTTGCCGCGATTACTTGAACCTGAATTTGTTGCAGCTGCGATAATTAGCACCTTCATTTTGCAAAAAGATGACGCCTGCTGTCATTAGGCGGCTCTTGTTCTGAGTTACCAGAATAAATTTGTGTTGAGTTTTGAACTGACCGACTCGGGCCAGCGAGAAAATCAGATCGAAACCTTTATGATTTTATTTTATTTTATTTTATTTTTATTTTACGGATCATTTCCCTCCAAGTAAAGTGCTATTGTCACAAAGATGCAAGGGGTTCCTAAGAGCGGAAGAGGAAGAGAAAACATTAGTGAAGACAAAGGACAATAAAAGAATAGGAATCAGTAATACAGAAAGTGACGATTTTTTTTTAATCATATCACTCCGAGCAAGGCGGTAACGCCACTGATGTGCAGGGGGCTACATAGGAGTGAGAAGATTGGAAAAGAGAAAACCGGAAACCGCATCCTAAACAGAAAACAAGGGATGAGCCTCTTCACCTGTTCAATAGACGTGGGTGGAATGTGAACCGGGCGATAGTTTAGTCTATCTACTCCAATTGAAAAAAAAGTGAGAAGATTGGAAAAGAGAAAACCGGAAACCGCATCCTAAACAGAAAACAAGGGATGAGCCTCTTCACCTGTTCAATAGACGTGGGTGGAATGTGAACCGGGCGATAGTTTAGTCTATCTACTCCAATTGAAAAAAAAGTGAGAAGATTGGAAAAGAGAAAACCGGAAACCGCATCCTAAACAGAAAACAAGGGATGAGCCTCTTCACCTGTTCAATAGACGTGCGTGGAGTGTGAACCTGGCGATACTTTAGTCTATCTACTCCAATGATTGACGCTACATTCAAAATTTTGACAATCGGAAGTGGCAGAGAATCAAGAAAGTGTCCCACTGGTGACAAGTACAAGAAAAGAAATATTTTAGGCCTGTCGTTGAATTAAAATCTGCATGAGCAAAAGTTTATTTATACAAATTTGAATTAAATCGAATTTGACTTTTGTGTCGCGTGGACTGACTTCTTGATAAAAGTATACGCCCAAAAATGTGCGGTTATTTAAAGTCCTTCTGGTGACTCCTGCAGATCTTTTCATTTTATAATCATACTAGCAGTATAGCCCGGCGTTGCTCGGGTGTAATGAAAACTTTAAAACTAATCCATGGTCCTGGAGCACAGAGTCTTTGGACGTTGACACGAAAGACTAAAAAACAATAGTTGTTTCCAGTTAAAACGAAACCGTAGACTGAAAGAAAAATGAGTGGATGTAAGTCAAATTTTGATTTCCTGGTATCGATATCAAATAAGTTTTTTTGACGTAAACTGAATTTTGAATGCTAAATAAGTCTTTTGAGTAAATGGTATCATGACTGAGACTAAGAACTACAATTATACCTAACCGGAAGCAAAAACTAAAATAAAAGGGCTGAAAAAAATACAGACATACAAGCAGATAAACAGATACACACACAAACATCTTGCCTTTTATATATATAAATATATATTATCGATTTTCTGCACTATTGTAAGAACTGCAACCTTGAAACTTCTGAATATTGTTTCTTATGTCTTCATCTATGAGTGTATCAAATTTGATTAAAATCGGACCACTCCTTCTATAACCCGATTTTTTCGATTATCGATTTTCGATATTTATCAGGGGTACCTCGACACAAAACCTAGCTAAGAACACTCGCAGACGTTTATAATACAACTGTGTAAATTTTCAAGAAAATCGGTTCAGCCGTTTCGGAGTCTATAGGTAACGGATACACACACACACACACACACACACAGAGACAAAGTTCCATTTATAAATAAGTTTAGATTAATAGACAGAGAAGAAGAATCACTTTTGTTTATCTTTTGAAAGACATCTTTCTTTATACCAACGCGCCTTCGGATTTTGGTGTCGCATTGTCCTTTCTCTGTTAAATCATTTCCTTACACGAAAATATTTATAGACGTGGGTAGTCACGTCACAGCAGTTGAAAAATGACTGAGGCCGAAATGCCAACTGAAGACCAATAACGTTTTTTATTATTATCATTTCATTTTTCTTTATTTTTTCTTTATTTTTTCTTTCCTTGCTTTTTTTTTTTTTTTAATCATATCACCCCAAGCAAGGCGGTAACGCCACTGATGTGCAGGGGGCTACATATGAGTGAAAAGATTGGAAAAGAAAAAGCTGGAAACCACATCCTAAACAAGGAACAAGGGATGAATTCAATAGACGTGGGTGGAGTGTGAACAGGGCGATAGTTTAGTCTATCTACTCCAATTAAAAAAAAAATGAGTGAGAAGATAGGAAAAGAGAAAAAAAAACCGGAAACCGCATCCTAAACAGGAAACAAGGGATGAACCTCTTCACCTGTTCAATAGACGTGGGTGGAGTGTGAAACCCAGGTCTTCTAAATGAAAATTACGACTCTGGAAAATTTATGTGAACATTTTCAAGTTGCTTTAAATCTGTAGATTTTTTTATCGCAATGTTGTTCATTAAAATAGAGATCTTATAGTCACCTTATATGGTTAATTCTTTTTCTTTGTGTGTGTGGGGGGTGTTTGTCAAAATATTATTTTCGGGGAAATAAATGTATTGATTATCGTCTGGTTCATCTTAAGAGAATTGATTGAATTAGTTTTTTTTATGGCTTTCCAACCATTTGTGCTTAAGTATATTTTGGATCGTTAGAGCAACTCTATTTTCACGCAAGTGACTATTGTATTAATAGTATTTTTTTACAAAAAATTTACTTTTCCCCGATACACGCCCCACTATTTAACCCATAGCTATTGGACAGGATATGGATTCGTATTTTTCCCAAATATATTTGCGCGTAAGTGACTGTAACGAACACAATTGTAATTTGAACTCTGCTTCCCATTGTTTCGTCTTCCGGACCACTATCCATTAAGCTACACGCACATCCACTCACCTTACGAGTTAAAGATATCGTTTCTGTTAGTCGTTTGGTTGATGTAAATACACTAAGTTCATATTAGTAACTTTCATAGACACCAAGACTCCAGTATTTTTCTTTCTTTTGTTTTCCTCTCATTTTTTTCTTCCAATCCTCTTATGATTTTTCCCCTATAATCTTCAGTACTCAGACGTCTACCGAAATGCAGGAGTTTTCTTTTGGCCTCGTTTCTTAATCCTAAAATAAAGAATAGAGTTCGGTCTTTCTGTGGCTCAAACCATAGCAAAAGAAATGAAAAAAAATCACGCTCTCTCAAAAAATAATAAAAGGAAAAGAAAAAAAAAACTAATAAACCAAACATTTTCTTTTTAAATTTCTTGTCTTTTTCTTTTTGGAATTGGGAGCAATGTGTCTTGAACATGAATCTGAAATTTTCAGAGAAGAACCCTAAAAAGCCTGTTTATAAATCAGTGAAGCGTAAAGTGAACGCCTGCTGTAGTTCAGGTTTTCACTGTCCCATCTTGAAAAGTTAAAGACTAATGTAGTGAGTCCGACTTTTTGGTGGCCTTTAGATGGATTAAATTAACTTAATAGTTTAGCAATCTAGTCTTGTAGAAAATTACAGTAAGTTCAAAACTTTCCGTGTGCTGCAAACGTGTAAATGTGTGTGTGTGTGTGTGTGCGCGTGTGTGTGTGTGTGTGTGTGTGTGTTATTTTCTTTTCTTTTTTTTTCTACAATCCCGCTCTCCCGTAGACTTACCTGTCACCTTTCTGATCAGAGTTCAGTTAAACACCCTGTACAAAGCCACTCGCAATAGAAGCATTTCAGAGTAAGATGCACAGTTTATGGGGATATTTAGGGCAGAGAGATGTTAACCCTAAACTTGAACAGGTTAAGATTGCAGTGACCAGGGGAGCATCTTCTTGAGAATCGGTTCCACGAAGCGGCGGGTCGAGTGTCACTATCGGTTCTTATCAAAATATGTGTCTGAATATTTTTCAATATCTCCATTTTTAAAGAATTATTACTTTCCCAGTTCAAAATGCATGATTCAAAAATGTTTAAAAAATTAAAAGAAAATGGTCAAATTCTTAACCTCATGTTATTTAAAGCATATAACACATAAAGTAATCTCAAACTAAATTAATTTAAATACTAATTTGGGTCAGCAAAAAATTAAAAACATCTTTTACTCACTTTTGTTTATTAGACATTTACTTGTATCACGTCATGTCATTCATAGCTTGCTTGACTTTTCAGCTAATTTGATGAATATTTATGAGCGTTCCTGAAAATTAAAAAAATTAAAATACTAATAATATTTTTTGCTCTGGTATATAAATGCTTATTACAAAATAAAATCCTTGCATTTGCCTTGATAAAATCCATGAGAGTCCGAAACGCATCAGCAAAGATCAGTTTTCCTTTTGTCTTTATACATATTGTCGTTTTAAAGATATACTCTACCTGAAATTTTCGCGCACGCGCGTGCCCACACACACACACACACACACACACACACACACACATATATATATATATATATATATATATATGAGTCTGACCAGCAGCAAGTTCAGACTGCGAAATACGTATTACCGATGAAATTGTAGGATATCTAATTTTTTTCTAAATTATTTTATTCTGTTAAATTAAATAAATTAACTTAACAGTGAGTTCTTTTGAATTCGTCTTTATCGGAATTTACCTGACTTATATACCAAATATTCTACGTTATATATATATATATATATATATATATATATATATATATATATATATAATGGACATCCCCGTCGGATTCGACGTATGAGGATCTGACGGGTTAATTGTTTCAGTTATGAATCCAAGGTAAACTGCCAGAAGACCCACACATGTGATTTGATTAAAATGGTGAAGGCTTGTGCAGAACCATCCACACATTTCGGAACTACTGCCACAGATGAAGCACACAATAGATCTCAGGCTTTTAATTATCCCGCAACAGGTTGCCACTATCTGCTGCGGTAGACTGGTTGCCGGCCAAGTCTATAGAAACTCATCTGTCTTGTTATTTATCCCATAACTGGAGGGAAGGAACGGAGTAAAACCTTTCCCAAGGTCATTATAATTACTTTCCAAGGTAAGTGAATGCAGGGCATTCAACTGGAATTCGAACTCGGCTCCCCGATTTCCCTAATAAAACTGTCTGCTTCTGTTATGGTGAAACACGCCTATTCCTCAGATAATGGACTCTCCCTCCTATATTAATAAGAGTTAACAGGAAGTTAACTCGAGAAGTTATTAGGAAGTTCTTAGAAGTTCTAGAGAGTTCTTTAGAGTTCTACTGGAGTTCAGTAGAACTATTAGTTCCAGTTGGACATAGTTGGACTAAGGCAGTTGATATTAGTCGGCCATTAGCCGAATACTAAGGAGTCAGCTTACAGTGGAAGATTACCAAGTTCCTAACATTTTGGGTGCGTTAAGTCGATTAGCAACCGACATAGCATGATTATAACTTTCAGTGTGAAAACTACTCCACAACAGCTTGACAGATAGATAGATAGATAGATAGATAGATAGATAGATAGATAGATGTGAAGATTTTGTTGATAAGTAGGCTCGTTGCAAACACTTCATGAAATGAGGTAAATTCAATTTTCTCAATGCATTTTTTACTACCTATGTTCTGTACATGACAAAACCAAGCTTTTTTTTTTTAAATATGTACAAGTGTGCGCATGTGCGTGTAATTTGCTTGCAACGTCAGAGCAGTATCATGTTAACAGGAATGATGTAAAATGTGGCTCAGCTGTACAGTTTCTCATAGATCAAAGAGAGATTTGTTCTGGGAATCATCGCAATAAAAGGTGTGACCAATTCTACTTACCTGCAGATAACGAACGAGACAAGCGTATGAGGAGCACAGGTATGCGCTAATCACTGAATGATCTGGCATTTCAAAGCAGGAGAAATCGAGAGGTAAAACTTAAATGTATCGAAATGGGAGCGGACCTACTGTATATAGAATTGACCAAGAGACCTGTCGGTTGATAATAGATAGATTTTAGCATCAATTTTAATGATATACCTCCCTTATTCCATGTTCATATAAGTAAGCTATTACTAAAAACCGTATCGACTCAATGTGCAGGCAAAATTATATCCCAGTAATGACTCAGCATTGTTTATGATTTGGAATATATATATTTTCTAAACATATAGTTAAATATATGAGACAATGAATGTCTATTATGTTTAATCATGAGTTGTTTTTCTTCTTCTATGTGCCCTGTCCCTTCAGGACGTAGGCGATCATGGCTTTCCACGTTTCCCTCTTCCTGGTGGCTCTGAGCACACCTTCTCCTGTTACACCATGCAATCCTCGTTCCGTCATCCACCTGATTAGGTCCTTCAAATATGTTATCCGTTGCTTTCCCCTGTCTCTTTTTCCTTTTATCTGGCCTGTTAGTATCAGATTCTACAAGCCCTCCTTCCTGAGCCGTTCTAAACATCGTATTTTGGCTTTAATTTCAGTTGAAAATAAAGACAAAAATTATCCAACATTTGGATAATTTTTATTAAGTTGGTTCTAAGCTTTCGTCTCACATAAGCCATCTTCAGAGAGGTTACTATCCTATGGTGATTGTGGGCGGTTCTTAAAGAAGTAAGAGACAGATTACACTGTTCCTTGTGATAGTTTTCGAAGTATTGTTTCCGGTGAGCTATGGCTGCAGTGCATTCTCGGGTGAATCAGGGTTGAGTGATTTTTTTTCTGGAATTTTTTAGGAGGTAAAACCACCATTCCAGAAAAGATCCATTCAAAGATTAGGGCAGCAGTTTTTTAGTAGCGTTGAAGAAGTTTGGGAGAGGAGTTTCCGTCCTATAGGACCGAAAACCCGTTCCAGTCTGCCTTCGATTAGCGAATAACCGTTCTATGCAACGATAAATCAGAGAGTGTGATTGGTTTGGAATCAATTCTGACACTGACTAGGGAATGATCTGACGTGCCAGTGGAGGTAAAACTTATGCTGTGCATTTTGCAGGGCAGAATGCAAGAAAGAGATCAAGGAGGTTCGCCTGCTACCTTGTTGCATCCGTGACTCGGGAGGGTTCTTGAATGATCTGGGTCAGTTCATAAGCGACGGAAATGTCTCTGCAATATCTGCCTTCCTCATCGGTTTTGTTAGAGTACACTAACCACTCTCAGTGGTGAACATTGAAGTCACCGAATATGTGAGAGTTGACCGTGGGAAATTCGATGAGGATATTGTCAATCCTCTCTGATATACTATCAAAGATTACTGACCCTTCATCCTGAGGTTGATACAGAACGAAGATAAATGTATGGATAAGTGCCAAGCAGAAACACATATACGAGAGATCAGTGTCCGCGGTTTGTATGTCCCTGTGACAGGGAAACCAGTTCTTGACGTAAGCACCGAGCCCGTGGCCCTGCCGATTTCGGTCGTCGCTTTTTGTTATAAGGGGTGAGTAACCGGAGATTGTGAGCTCCTACAATAAGATTGAAGCATTGGTACTCGTTTCAGGCAAGAACGAAAAGATTTAGATTGAAGAAGATGGAGTTTCCCTTCTATAAACGTGGAGCATAGATCTCTTGTATTGGCGTAAGTGATGGTGTACCTGGTGTCTACTTTTTTGAGTTTGGGTTTGATAGGTTTGCTTTTAATTTGATTTTTTTCATATTTGCATTGGTGGATGACTAGTAGACAGTAAAACAGATATCCACTGGAGATGCACGCATAAATAACCTGAGTGGAATTGCCCAGAGATAGTGCCGTAACAGTACCCATCATCATGATATATGATTTTAATACTACATTACTTGCTATATTGTTAATTTCAAATTTAAGTCCAAAACTAATTCTTTCTTCTAGTTTTGAAATAGTCTGGACAATAATCTAAACTTATTTATAAATGGAACTTTGTCTGTGTGTGTGTCTGTGTGTCTGTGTGTCCGTTACCTATAGACTCCGAAACGGCTGAACCGATTTTCTTGAATATTTACACAGTTGAACTATAAACCTCTACGAGTGTTCATAGCTAGGTTTTGTGTCGAGGTACCCCTGATAAATATCGAAAATTGATAATCGAAAAAATCGGGTTATAGAAGGAGTGGTCCGATTTTAATCAAATTTGATACACTCATAGACAAAGACATTAGAAACGATATTCAAAAGTTTCAAAGTTGCAGTTGTTACAATATTGCAGAAAATCGATAATATATATATATATATAAGGCAAGATGATTGTGTGTGTGTGTGTCTGTTTATCTGCCTGTATTTTTTTCAGCCCTTTTATTTTAGTTTTTGCTTTTAGGTTTGGCTCTAAGTAGGTATAATTGTAGTTCTTAGTCTCAGCCATGATACCATTTACTCAAAGGACTTATTTAGCCTTCAAAATTCAGTTTACGATGAAAAAACTTATTTAATATCGATAGCAGGAAATCAAAATTTGACTTACATCCATTCATTTTTCTTTCAGTCTACGGTTTCGCTTTAACTGGAAACAACTATTGCTTTTTAGTCTTTCGTGCCAACGTCCAGAGAGTCTGAGCTCCAGGACCATGGATTAGTTTTAAAGCTTCCATTAGACTCGAGCAACGCGATATAGTCATCACTCAAATTAGACTAACCTTGAGAAAAATAACCCCAACCGTAAGCCGACTGTTTGCAAGGTAAACTAAAAAAATAAATTGCTGGTGAAGAAAGATTAGTTCTACGGGAAGGCTTAAACATTAAAGGCTTCTCCTGAATTCACGATAAACTTATGTTCTATTTGAAGCCTCCGGTGTGACACAATAGTTATCAGCCTCATTTCACAACTTTGTAGAGAGTCATAACTTCACTGAATGTCAAATTACTGTGTCTATACTTAAAAAAAGGTTGGTTATTAATTATGTTAAGCATCTCTCTGTAGAATATTAGGTGTCAAACTTGTCTCTCTGTTTTTTCTTGAGTTTTCTATCTTTATAGATGTTATGAAACACACCTCTTCCTCAGATAATGGACTCTCCCTCCTATATTAATAAGCGTTTACAGGAAGTTCTTAAGAGTGCTTTAGCGTTCTACTGGAGTTCAGTAGAACTACTAGCCAGTTGATATTAGTCGGCAATTAGCCGAATACTAAGGAGTCAGCTTTCAGTGGAAAATTACCAAGATCCTAACATTTTGGGTGCATTAAGTCGATTATCAACCGACATAGCCCGACTATAACCTTCAGTGCGAAAACTACTCCACAACAATAAACTAACCAAAGATAAATATCTTCTTCTTCTTCTTCTTCTTCTTCTTTGTGCCTTGTTCTTTCAGGACATAGGCGATCTATGGCTTTTCACGTCTCCCTATCCCTGGTGGCTCTTAGCACGCTTTCTCCTGTTACACCACGTAGCCCTCGTAGTGCCATCCACCTGCTCAGGCCGGTCAAGTACGTTACTAGCTGTTGTCCCCTGTCTCTCCTTATAGCCATTTTGACTGTTAGTATCAGGTTCTTCACGCCATCCTTCCTCATTGTATGTCCCAGGAATTTTAGCTGTTTCTTTCTGATGTTCAGTATAAATTTCTTTTTCGTTTCCATTCTTACCAAAATCTTATCATTGCTCACATTATATCCGCAGCATCCTTCTGTAAAAGCACATTTCAGTCACTTCAAGATTTTACTTCATCTTTGATGATATTGTACAGCATTCACTGCCATATTGAAGAACTGAAATCACATAGCAATCCAGTACTATATTCTTTATTTCTACCAAAATTTTCCTTTCTCTTAATACTCTACTCAACTTTTTCAATGTGTCCTTTGCCATGCCAATTCGCCTTCAGATCTCTGTGTCACACATTCCGTCTTCTGTTAGAACTCTTCCCGGTTATTTAAATTTTTGTACGTGCATGATGTTAGTATCCCCCATCTAAATTTGTCATTTTTGGCAGCTCTTTTTGCTAATGACCATAGGCTCAAAGTCCTTGCAATGTCATCAACTGTCACCCTTCTGCAAGACTGAATGAGGTCATTGACTGATTCGATCACCTCAGGAGACCTCATTTCTGCAGGTTTCCCAGGCTTGTCTTCATCCTCAACACTGCTCCGTCCTTCTTTAAACAATTTAGCTCACTTGTAGACATTTTTTGGCTGAAACATGTGACACCATGCACAGTTGACATTCTCCTATGAATTTCAACTTGTTTGCACCCTTCAGCAACCAAAGACTTGATAAATGACCTCTGTTTAATCCTGGAGCACGCTTCTTGGTCGGCCATCTTTGTTAATCTCTAAAACTCTCAATTTTTTTTCAATCTGCAAAAAATATAAATCCCTTTGAAAAAGAAGTAAAGAAAAATATTAAAAAAGTAAGCTTCTATTTGTATTAGAAGTTCTTATACCAAAAATTCACCTTATTTATTGAATGACCCTCGTATCTACAGATTCTTGATAAACAATCTCGCCTTTCATTCTCTCCTTTCTAGATTATATGCAACCCTATAAAACCGTTTTTGTCATCCCATTTCATCTTTGCTGAGCTATTCAATAAATAAATGGTAGACGATCGCGACTAAAACGGAAAATATACCTCTTTTACAGAGTGTGCATTTTAGGCACAATCGTGGCAGTACGATCATGACCGCCATTGGCAAAATCGAATATGCAGCAGTCGGAAATCTATCAAAGGTTCATCTCAGGCATGAAATCAAATAGTCAATTCGTTTAAGTTTTCCATTCAGTCTTCTCTGCCAACTCCGTCAGTTATTAAAGTAATTTTATGGGTTCCGTTGGGCTTGAGGTTATATAAGGTCAGAGAGATGTTTGTTTTGTTTTCGGTTTTCGGTAAAGAAAAACCTGGGAAAGTTCTTTCCACGAACCCGATAAAAGAATCAAGCGAAGTCATGAACCTCCAAAATACCGGCAAAAGCATAAATGCATACAGAAATTAAGTTTTCAGTAAAGCCGGTAGATAGCGATCGATGAACCAGCGCTGTCAAGCTCTCACAGGAAAATAACCAGTCATTTAATATTAACAAAAAAATAGGATTATACCTTGGAAAATGGTTGCCTTATTCCTCTTCAAATTGATCTTCTTCGGATTAAATACATTTTGTCAGAATCCATTTTTACTTACGGTATCACCATCAGCTACCTCGGGGGTGTTCACCTTAATTTCACCCACATCGCTTCAAAGACAATTTTAGCTAGGAATAAAAACCGAGAGTTGTTGTAAGACAACTTTATACAGTAGAAGAGGACTGACATACGGGAAATAAAGCGATACTTTGCACACACACACACACACACACACACACACACACACACACACACACACACACACACACACACACCCTACGCAAAATATGAAGAATGGACAAGCGGATTCTGACGATGAATACGATAGTCACATACTGCAGAAGATAATGGCGTCTCACCACCGGCTAAGTAGCCTTGTATGTTCTATTATTGGCTAAACATTTGTTATTAAGTGGGCAGTTTTCTTTGTTTCGTAGTGTTATTTTGTTGATTGTTATTATTGTTGTTATTGGTTTTGCTGAGTTTATTTTACTGCATGTGGTTATTTAGTTTTTCAGTTTTATCCATGCAGCTGTAACTAATTTTGATTGTATTTTTGTTGATAATTTGTTCTTTTTACGGAAGTTATTTTTTAATTATTTTTATAAACATTTTTCCTATTTTTGTTTTTATTGTGTTGTTGTAGGAAAGGTTGAAACAAATTATATTTCTTTTTTTAATTGTTTTTGTTATTGTATTCAAGTTTGCTTGCATATTTATTGTTTTTAGTGTTGATTTATATGTTTTAGTTTTCATTGAATAGTTTCAATTCACTAGAGTTTGTTGAGAATTTTTTTTATTTGTTGATATGTGTTGTGGAGTAATTTTCGCACTGAAGGTTGTGATCGTGCTATGCCGGAAACCACATTCTAAATAAGGAACAACAGATGAGCCTCTTCACCTGTTCAATAGACGTGGGTGGAGTGTTAACCGGGCGATAGTGTAGTCTATCTACTCTAATTGAAAAAAAAAGAAAAGAGTGAAAAGATTGGAAAAGAGAAAGCCGGAAACCACATCCTAAACAAGGAACAAGGGATAAGCCTCTTCACCTGTTCAATAAACGTGGGTGGAGTGTGAACCGGGCGATAGTTTATTGAGAGAGAGAGAGTGAGAGAGAGAGAGTGCAGGCGGTCTGCCAAGTCAGTATCGATCGCATTACAGACCCTCCGCTGTACCTTGTCGAGAAGCTCAAGGAGAATAGCAGGGGCACCCGGCCAGATATGGCAACAGTATTCAATGCACGGGCGGATGAGAGATTTATAAATGTGCAGGATAGATTCAGACGGAAAAAAACCTCCGGGCCCTGCACAGAGAACCGCCTTTCATAGCAGCGGATTTAGCAATGGATTCGATATAGTCATTCCACTTGAGGTCCGCTGAAAGTGTGAGACCAAGGAGGCGCAGTGTTTTACTCTCTGAGAGGCAAGCCTGGTCCATGCTAATGGGAGGTTGGTGCGGTTGTCTATGAAGGTGAATTTTTCGGTATAAGTACTTCTAATATAGATAGAAGTTTAATTTTTTTTCAACGTAGTCTCTCAGCAGTGCCACACACTTTTTCCATCTCTGCACAAGCTTCCGTATTCCCTCAGCGTAAAAAAATATTTGGACTGATGTTGTTCACAGCACTTTTGACTTTATCGTCACTTTCAAACTTCGTGCCTCTCACGAACGCTTTTCAGATGAAAGTCTGAAGAGGCATCCTTCTTATAGCGGGAGAGGCACTGCTGGGACAACTCGACACTCTTCTGTTTGTGCTCTGCAGTAAGCATCTTTAGCACCCACCGGCAGCTGACCTTCGAAGAGGGAAGGTCATCATGGACAATTTTGTGTGCTGTCCTAGCAGATAGGCTCAAAGTCCTTACAATGTCATCCACTATCACCCTTCTGTCAGACTGAATGATGTTATTGACTGATTCGATCACCTCAGGATACCTCACTTCTGTAGGCCTCCCAAGCCTGTCTTCATCCTCAACACTGCTCCGTCCTTCTTTAAACAATTTAGCCCACTTGTAGACATTTTTTGGTTGAAACATATTGCACCATACACAGTTGACTTTCCCCTATAAATTTCAACTTGTTTGCACCCTTCAGCAACCAAAAACTTGATAACTGACCTCTATTCAATCCTGGAGCATGCTTCTTGATCGAGCATCTTTGTTAATCTCCAAAAACTATCAATGTTTTTTTCAATCTACAAAAAAAAAAAATTAATCCCTTTGAAAAAGAAGTAAAGGAAAAAAATTTAAAAAAAAGTAAGCTTCTACCTGTATTAGAAGTTCTTTTACCAAAAAATTCACCTTATTTCTTGAATGACTCACGTATTCTACTAAATTTTTTACACAAAGTCAATATTTCAATATTTCATTTTCTGATGGAAATTAAATATAAAAAGAAATCTTTCCTAATTGTTCCTTATTCTATCGGAATCTAATCCATATTTGATCTCAATATATATAGTGGGAGATTTTAATTTAATTTTATTTGTTTTCACTCGAAAATAGAAAACTTCATAAAGGTTTTAAAAATAAAATGTAGAGACGAGAATGAAACGAGATTTGCCAGATTATCTCCCTAGTTTTCTGTGTGTATGTCTCGTTTCCTTTCTATTGAATCATTCTCTATTGAATTTACTCTCTACCGGTCTCTCGTTTAACCTTTCTTTAATTAATGGCTACACATCTGATCATAGCGGACACGAAAGGTGTAGATATTCGTTAGATGAAGCCAAATTCGGCATAAGAGTTGAACTCATTAGCTATGGCCTGCGTGACGGCGACTCGAGCCATTAATCTACGAAAGCTGAACCTATGACCCCCCCCCCATCGTCCGCCAAAAATTGTGGATACCTAAGAAAGAAACTAGCAGACTAGACGAAGTACTTAATCGATATTTTACAATTTATTTATTTCGACATAGAATCGTGTCTTTTTTCCTTCCGAGTTAATTACATCCTTGTATTTTTTTTTCTTTTTTGGATTATCTTTCTTTTTATCGTCTTCTAAGATTTTTTTTCTTCAATAATCTTAATTTTATTTGTCATTTCGTAGAAAAAGAAATGAAAGTATCTTTATGCTACGTATATTTTTTAAATAAAAGGATTTTATAATTTTCTTAATTAAAATTACGTTTTTTAACATATCATTTCCAGAAGGGAAATTTCTATATATTTCTTAAACTGTAAATATTTTAAAATGATTTTTGCTGTTCAGTTTTTTGGCACATTAACTCTAAAATATTTGAAAAATTCAAATCTATTTTTATTGCTTATACAGCAGAAAAAAGATATGATGTCAATATAAAAGGGTACGTCCAGGTAGTTCTATTTTATGACTAATAAGCAAAGCAAAGCTTTGTGCGTAAGATAAATAAAAGAATAATGTTCGGATTTTATTTTGTGTATAAAAACTTGAAGCAGCGGAAATATGGTTCTACAGAAGAATGCTGCGGATATCATAGATCGAGCATGTGAGCAATGATGAGGTGTTGGAAAAATGGCAACGAAAAGGAAATTGATACTGGGCATCAGGAAGAGACAACTGAAGTTCCTGGGACATGCAATGAGGAAGGAGGGCTTGGAGAACCTGATACTAACAGGCCAGATAGAAGAAAAAAGAGACAGAGGAAGGCAGCGGATAACATATCTAAAGGGCCTGATCAGGTGGATGACGGAACGGGGGTTGCGAGGTGTAACAGGAGAAAATATAAGACCCACCAGGTATAGGGAAAACGTGGAAAGCCATGATCGCTTACGTCCGAAAAGGACAGGACACATAGAAGAAGAAAATTCTGGGACCTTGTCTTACAGGGACTGAGCTTTACTCATTATTTATCAGATAGCATTTAAATTGATTCATGAGGTCACGTTCTTTCTAATCCAGTTTTTACAGCAAGTAGTATTGTATGTTTAGACTTAGCAATAAGAGATTAATAGACCTAAGTTGTTTGAACCTCTTACATGAGGGTTATGATAAAAATTTTAAAAAAAAGAATTAAATTCCAGAAAACCAACACGAGAAAATAATAATCGAAATACATTGGTAATGATCTTCTAGATAATAGGAAATGGACTTCTAGAAAATAATAATGATTTTCTAGATAATAGAAAATAACTTCAAGATAATAGAAACGATCTGTTCCCTCTGACAAGGTCGAAGCAGATCGAATCCTGCGAATTAATAAAATTTCACAAATATTCAGGCTGGTAAACGAAAATAAATATATGTTTTAATAATTAAACGAAGTGTCTACTCAATTATGTGCATCCACTAAAATAACGTTAAAGTAATATATATATATATATATATATATATATATATATATATATAGTTTATAAAGAAAGAACTCAAGACGTCATTTCAGTTATAAACTATAGCTCATTTCAATGAGTTTAATTAGCTCATATCATCAGACCTTACAATATATCCTCCATCTGGTAGAAAAGGTAATCTTGTTGGATTATCCTCACCGTTTACGGACTGACACCTTTATATATATATATATATATATATATATATATATATATATATATATAATTTATAAACGAGTTATTTCGCGAAATAACTCGTTTATTAATGAAAAATAATAGTTCTACAATATAATTGCATAGAACACTTTTTAATACAAATGTGTACTGGTCTAACCTTATTAGGATCAAAAACTAAGTATTAAACAATCAATATATATATATATGTATGTATGTATGTATGTATGTATGTATGTATGTATGTATGTATGTATGTACAAACAGGGACTTATACCCACAGAAATAACAAATAGATTTAAATAAAGATGACGTCATCATGTAGAACATAGAATCCTTTCAGGCAACACATTATCAAAGGTGCTCGTTGGTGTTATTGTTAATGATAGGCAGAACCCAAAAATTACTTCCAGAAGAGAATGTTGGAACTCGTTTAAAAAGATAATTTGCTTCTTTCTGTTGATCCCCAGTAAAATTGGGCACTGTCTTCTACAGATTTAATTTTGGGCGCTCGCTGTGGACTGATGATTCATTAGCTCGTAACGCTAGTCATTCCCGTATTCCACGATTGAGGCTGTTGCCCATACTAAGCTAAGTTTAGTAAACATTTACAGCCAGATCTTCTGTACATGGATACAAGAATAAACTCGCCTGCATACGCTCACGTTTAGGCACATAAGCGCACCCGCTCCACCAATGTTTGTTATGCAAACGGAGCGGACAAATACGCACGCAAATGAAACATCATCTGAATATGCTTAATGCGCAAACTGCATGCACATATACACTCATAAATTTAAACGCAAATGAATATGCTTAATAATCACATAGCATTAACACGTACATGCAAAAATGCTAACACTTCCGAATATGCTTAATACACAAAACGCACACACTTACACGCTCAAACAAGCACCCACCCTGACATACGCAAACTGCGTATGAGACATGTCAGGGTGGGTGCAAACATGAAATTACAACATCAATGAATACTTTTTAAAAATAATAAATGGTAGACAATATACAGGGTGGGGCAAAGCAACTTGCTTATTTGAATTTGGCGCCCTGAAACGATGATACGATTAACCCAGTGTATTGAGCAGAATGGACGCCATCTGACTGATGTCATCTTTAAAGCTTGTAAAACATAAAATTTAAATGTTGTAATTGATGCTGTTTAAAGAATTACATGTATATCTGCATTACTTGTGTTTTATTTGTTATTCCAAATAAGCAATTTGCTCTGCCCCACCCTGTAGTTTTCTGATAGGCCCCTGAAAAAGCATAAAGAGCATAACTTTTATCGACTTGTATACGAGAAACCAGTCTAAGAAATGGAGCATTATTTCCTGGCCCATACAATTTTCTCTTTATTTGAAATGTTTTATGTAATGTATTCACTTGCAGTTCTTTCTATGCGCAATTTATTTGAAGTTCTTTTTTACAACGAATTTATTTGTAGTTCTTTTTTGAAAATGGAATTTATTTGTAGTTCTTTTTTACAAAGAATTTATTTGTTTCTATTTCATACATGAAATTTATTTGTATTTCTTCCATACAGAAAATTTGTGACATTCATTTTTTACAATAAAAACAACAGTAATGCATTTACATGATTCACCTAAAAGCCCTTTACTGTCACTAATGTTTACATCAATCCGGAAATTTCGACAATCCAATAAACTTCTTCTTCTTCTTCTTCTATATGCCGTGTCCCTTCAGGACATAGGCGATCATGGCTTTCTACTTCTCCCTATCCCTAGAGGCTTTCTCCTCACCCAAAACCCGCTCTGCCATCCATTTGCTCAAGCCCATCAAATACGTTACGCGTTACTTTCCCCTGTCTTTGTTTCCTTCTGACCTGTGAGCATCAGATTCTCCAAGTCCTCCTTCCTTATTACATGTCCCAGAAACATAAGTTGTCGTTTCCTGATGTTAAGTATTAGTTTCCTTTTCGTTTCCATCCGCCCCAAAACCTCATCGTTGCTCACGTGTTAAATTCATGGTATCCTCAGTATCTATCTGTAGAACCCCCAGGACCGAAATTTGCTATTATTTTTTTTAGAATAAAAACTGCATAATTCGATGTTTAATCGCCAATCTTTTTCTCGCGCCCTAAATAGCTTGTTGGTGGTATTTACTCACCTTCCCACAGTGGCGAGATGTGACACAAATTTCTTTTTAATGTCGGGCTGCCATCAGCCAATTCAAAAATTGCCCAGTATTCATGACCACTGCTACGCTGCGGTCGATATTCTACCTTTTAGTGCAATTTTTAGAGAGGTTCTACCGCAGTGATGGATCCCCGGAACCGGGCATATTTTTTCTAGGAAGAACAGATTCTATGCAGTGATCTCGGCCCGAACTTGAAATGAAAATAATCAAAGCAGAATTTTTGTACAAAAAAATTAGTTCTTAAATGAAGTCAGCACTAAAATTGCAGAAAAAATGTCTGCTTATTTTCGTTTTATTGAATTTTTTTTTTATAATTTCGTCCCAAGCGAGGTAACAATTCCTCAAAGAAACAAGTTGGAGCCAAAGAAAGTGAGAAGACATTATTAACAAAAAAGAACAATAAAAGAACAAGGAATACATTGCTTCGGCCAGCCAATAAGAAGAGACTAGCATGGGGAAGAGAGCACAAAACTGGACCCCAAAACAGTTCATTTGATACACATGTTATTGTGCAGTATTAACTAAAGAAGCATTTCTATTTGCTAGTCTCTTCTTCTTATTGGCTGGCCGAAGCAAAGTCTTCTTGGCTGCTTTGTTAAATTTTGCAAAGTAATAATAACAAAAGAACTATTCTATTTTCATTTAGAATTATCCACTTGGCAATAAGTACAAAAAATAGCATGAAATTATCTTTTTTTTAAACTGATGCGTCCTCAACATTATGGCCGGTAGTGTATGTGCTACCTTAGATATCACAACTTATAGAAACAACTTGTGTTGGTATAATTTGTTTAGAATCAACACCATCAATGGAAGCATTAAAAAAATGCGCACAAAACCGTAAATATAAACTTTTTTTGGACTTAAATGTTTCGAGAGAACCTGCAAGGATTTATTATTAGAAGTATAGGAATGTGGCTTAATAGTTATTCACGCAAGTACAATCGGCAAGCCGTGTTCAATTATGAGCGTTGTCGTGCAGTGGATATCGACTCGGAACGACAAATCGGGTTGCCGAGTTCGAATTCCAATTCAATTCCTTACATTCACTTACGCACAATTACCCTATGAAAAAGTACTAATCCGTCTCTTCCCGCCAGTTATGGGTTAAATATCAGGACAGATTGGGTTCTATAGCCTTGGGACTGGCAACCAGTCTACCGCAGAAAGCAATGGCAACCTACTGCGGGATAATCATCTGCCCAGTCAGTTGTCTCTTTCGAGGCATGATCGCCCAAAGCGTGTTTCACGTATGGCACTTAACTGACTGACTGAATATAATAGTTGGAATAATGATTAAGGCTTCTACTGGTCATAAAGTGGGGGATCAGTTTTATATTGTTATGAAGTAATAAACTGATCCCCCATTTATTACTACTTAATAAAATACATCTCTTCCCCATCGAGCTATGAGTCAAATAACAGGACAGATTGGGTTCTATAGCCTTGGTCGGTAACCATTCTACCGCAGAAAGCAATGGCAACCTACTGCCGGATAATCTTCTGCCTAGTCAGTCATGTCTCTTTCGAGACATGATCGCCCAAGCGTGTTTCACGTATGTCACTTAACTGACTGACTATTGATCAAACTTTCCCATTAATATCTTTCTTCCCTCATATCTATTGTTAATAAAAGGATGAGTTGATTGGGCTTTCTCGCCTTGAGAAGCAGACATTCTTAATCAAGAAACAATTTTGAATACAGAAGCGTTGAGAATATAATGGGAAAACGGTTCATAACCTTTCCCAATCTCTCTCTCTCTCTCTCTCTCTCTCTCTCTCTCTCTGTCTGTCTGTCTTTCTCGCTTTTTTCAAGAATCTAGTTATATCCAGGTCGCCACAATTTACTACAATGTCATAGGAACGAAGTGCCTTTTCCTTTTATGTGACAGATTGGAAGCTAATATATAAAAGCACAAGAAAAGCCAAAATATAATAAATATTAACCTTACAGCACGTAATATAATGTTAGGTCGTCTTCCATTCATGGCCCGCTAAATGTGTACTCTCAAATATATGACGGACCATATATATATATATATATATATATATATATATATATTGAAGACAGAAATAGGGTTGTTCTAACAAGAGAAATTAGTATAGGTGAAAAAAGTGTGAGAAGTCGTGAACGTTTTGTTCAAAGCGTAGATTTATTGTAATTATTATTTTTTTTTTTATCTTTTGTATAAACTAATAATAAACCTTTTTCTCACACTTTTTTCGCTACAAAATGAAATAACGTGTTTGCCTTAATTTCTCTTGTATTTGCTCTATATGTATTTATATACATATATATTTAGAGCTCTCTTGGAGAGTTATCCTACCACTGTATGTACAGGATACTCCTTTGGATTCTTCTATATCTCCACTGCATGCTTATATATATATATATATATATATATATATATATATATATATATATATATATATATTTGTTTTTCTTTAATCCGAAGTGGAAGATTAGGAAGGTAAATTCCAAGAACCTGATCCTAATTAATATTAAAAGATTTTTAATATTAAAAAAATGATGCAGGTGGAGAGCTCAGTGTACTTAAGAATACAGAGCAGAGCCAATATAAACTAGAGAAAATTTTCAAAATTCAAAGGTGTCGGATGCACATTTCGACATGGGATCTCAAACAGAGATTCCACGTCACCTCAGTGACATTGTTCTGTTCCAAATGGAGAAGGCCCTGGGGTAAGGGGGTGGGCAAGGTTAACAACGGTCAAGAATTGAGAGTTCCCTTAAGGTCAGGGAAGTGGGATTTTTTAAAGTTAGGGTATTAGGTTAAACAAAACAGAACAGGACAGAGCTGGGAAAGGGGCGGAGATTACAGGGTGTATAGAGACAAGAGAAAGACGGGGTATCAAATATCAAATGGTAGAGGCGAGTGAATTTTTACAGGAGTTTGAACCGGTATATTTAGGAGGGGAAGGAATAGATTTAAATGTAAGATCTTAAATTTTTTTAATTAAGTTTATGTATTACAGGAAGTCATGAATTTCTTATATATATATATATATATATATACTCACACACACACACACACACACACACACACATATATATATATGTAGTATTTTGTAGTATCTATTGCCAAGTAAATAATTCTAAATGAAAATTGAAGTTTCTTTTGTTAATACTGCATAATAGCATGAATAATTGTAAATGAAAATAGAATAGTTACTGTGTTAATACTGAACAATAACATGTGCATCAAATGAATTTATAAATATTTAATAATTATCTATATTGCAGTTTCATCAATAAAAGAATGAAGAAGATTTAGGGTGATTCGGATAAGTTCATCTTTGCTTTCTTGCCTTGTAAAATTTTGCAAGTAATAATAACAAAAGAACCATTTTATTTCCATTTAGAATTATTCACTTAGCAATAAATACTAAAAATAGTATGAAATACATCAGTTCTTTTTTTAAATGGTGTTGCCTAATATTTATGGCCCGTCGTATATATATATATATATATATATATATATATATATATATATTCGACAAATCTGACTCAAATGACCTTTTAGAATTTCTAAAAGCAACAAAATTATATAACAAAATATAGTTTCAAAAGATAGCATATAGCCATCACACATAAAATCACAACACCTGTACTTATATCTCGACAGCAATAGACTCACAAAAGATCAACAAGCAGTCAACAAAAAACAAACAAATTCTTCAGTATTAAATGACCCAAAAGAGTAGATATGCTGGTAAAATAAACAACTAAACTATATATATATATATATATATATATATATATATATATATATATATATTCTAAACATATACTGTTAAATGTAAGAGATAATGAATGTCTATTATGTTTAATCATGAGCCGTTCTAAACGTCGTATTTTGGCTTTAATTTCCGTGTAAAATAAAGAAAAAATTCTCCAACATTTGGATAATTTTTATTAAGTTGGATCTAAGCTTTCGGCTCACATGAGCCATCTTCAGAGAGGTAGATATTATATATTTATAATATATATTATATATTATATATCTATATATTATATATATAGATGTTCATATATATATATATATATATATATATAACCACTGATATTATATTATATTAAACTACTTCAAATGTACATTGTTTATGCGGATGTCACTAATGTATAGCAGAAACAATATTAGAAAATTGTATGACATCCTTTTAATTTTTTGCTAGATTAGAACACCGGCTCTTCCTGGTTGGGCCGAACATGTATGAAGGTAATTTGCTTTTCGATGTTGAACGGTTGTTCTTTTGGTTCCTTTTGTAGAGGCTTTACTCTTTTATTCCATGACACTTAAGATAGCGTTCTTTTTCATTTTTTTGTTTTTGTTTTATGTTGTTCCTTTAGATTTTTCAGTTTCTTTTCTTTGTACTTTTTTTTTCAAATTAATGTGACTACATGCCTGAGTACATTAATGACTTGCGCGACATTAGTAACAGGAAAAGAATTTCAAGAAAAGAAAACAAAAAAAGAAGGTAAAAAAAAAAAATATATATATATATATAATGCGCAAGTGAAGAAACTCAACGTTGCAAACCTGATCACAGCCATTTACTGTTCTTTGGTTCTTTCTTTTATTTATTCCTTCAAACATTTCCTTTTCTATCCACTCTTAACCCCCCCACCCCCACCCCCACCACGACATACGCACTCGTTCCATTTTGCTGTGACGCGCTTTTGGTGTGAGAAGGATTCAGTAACACCTACCTTCCAACACACCTCCTTAAATCACGTGTTATTTTTCACTTTCACTTTCACTTTCACTTTTGGGGAGACTAATGTGTTGACTACTGTTTTCACGTTTTGTTTTGGTTTACTTTTTCAATTCGTTTTCAGTCTACTTTATTTTCTCGGACTATTATCTTCATTTACGTTCTTTGTGTGGGGGGTAGGTGTGCGGGTAGGTGTGTGGGTATGTGTGTATGGGGGGAGTGGAGGAGCAGGATTATTATGTTATTTCAGCCGGTACGTTCTCCACTTGTCAGAAATCAACATGATCTGATTTTTTTTCTAGCCCACGTTTTGTTATCTGCGAATATATCTTCCCAAAGATATTGTAAAACAATGACCTTGAATTCAAATCTCTCAAATTAACTTTTTTAATCGAATTTAGAAGCGTCTGTCTCATAGAAGAGTAATTATCATTCATTTTAATACTCATTGTGGAATGATACCATTCTTTAATTGCAGAATAGATGGCTCCTTTAACAACGTATAGCCATGACAGAATCTGTTTTAAGCCAATGTGCCTTCAGCCTGAGCTGTATTTTGAATGCTGAATATTTAAGACTTTACTACCAATATGAATTGATAACAAAAATGCAAGTAAACCCATTGTCTACCAAGCTGGTTGAACATAAAGATATTTCTATGTCCTTGTAAAAGATGAACTTTTAAAATATCATTACAAACACCATCTATTTATTAAAGCTATACACATATATGGTAATTTTCTAAGCGTAGCTTGGATGTGACACAAGGCTGAAAGTAAGGGGCACCCAGTGAGGATCGAACTCAGGACTCAATTGTAATGATTCTCGTGAGACAATCTTGCTAACCATTACACCACCTCGAGAGAGAGAGAGAGAGAGAGAGTGTGTGTGTGTGTGTGTGTGTGTGTGTAAGAAGGCTAGTCAGTAAGTCCATATTTTTGCTCGTTATCATGACCCGATTTTTAATCTTAAATCTAAAAATAATTCTGATTGTTCAATACATGATTTATTATTTTTAAATTAAGTGCATTGACATGAATGGAAAGTATGTTGCAAAACAATTTATTGTTATGTATATCAACCTTTTCTCATTAAAAGGCTACCAATGTGCATATATCTATATCTATATATATATATATATTAAAAACAGAAATAGGGGTTGTTCCAACGAGAGAAATTGGTATAGAAGAAAAAGTGCGAGAAACCATGAACTATTGTTTAAAGTGTAGATTTATTGTTGCTGTTATAATTTTTACTTGCTTTTTGTATGATGATTTAAGAGTCCATAATGGCATCTGTGTCGCTGCATGTGTCTCGAGTCTAAAGTTGCTCTCTTCGGGCGAATAAACTTGTGACTTCACATATTGAGATCCGTTTGCTTTTCTAATAGCCAAGGTATCGGTTTATAAATAGGTAAGTCAAGTGGTGAGCAGGTCAGAAAGTTTATATGCGTGTGTGCGTGCGTGTGCGTGTTGGTTTTTTCACACTCGCACGTTAAATTTCTCCTATCACATTCGTTGGCTATTGATTTTGCTGAAAATTTTTCATTTTTTATTTTATGTTAGAAAACTGAAAATGTCTTCTTGTATTGTATTTTTCCTTCAAAAATGTATTGTTGGTAATATTTTTCCTTCAAAAGTAAATATTTTTCAATAAAAGTTTATTTTTATTATGTCTTTCTATAAAAGTGTATTTTTATACTTTCATCATGTTTTGACTCCAGTTTGGGGTTTAACTATTTGCCCATAACTGGGACCCTAACAGGTGCTACCACTCCGAGTCAGGGTTAATATGAGAACAACAGCAATCTAGAGGTGGTTCCATGCTCCTTACAACCTCCTAATCAGAGGCCTTGCTGCCGGATGCAGTTTACCTCGAAATTTGATTTCGTCTTCATACTTCAAAATTGTTTTCAGCGATTTTGATTCAAGTACTACTCTACGGGTTATCTAGTTCTTTTTATTGTTTCTGGGATACTATCTGAATTTAGTGTGTGTGTGTGTGTGTGTGTGTGTGTGTGTGTGTGTGTGTGTGTGTGTGTGTGTGTGTGTGTGTGTGTGTGTGTGTGTGTGTATTTATCGCATTTGAATTTCATGTGTCTTTTATGTGAGTCATAGGTTTTTCATATTGTTTGGTTCAGGCTTTATAATTTTTTTTTATAAATATTTTTTCCTACCTCATGTGTGTGTCATAATCTGCATTTTTGTAGATAAGCATTACTCTGAATTTACTTCCACTGCATTCATGTCAATTTTTAATGTTACTTCTGTGCAGGGCTACTCTTTTATTCAGGCCTTGTGTCGCCCCCACTTATATTTTTACGCACTCATCGCATTTTAGAGCATAAATTACGTTTTTAGAATTGCAGCTCAGATCTGTAGATATGTTTTCGTAACTTGAAATGGTTTTCCTTCTATTATTATGTTGCATACCCCACTTTTTATTTTGTTGCATTTTGTGACCCCCCCTGTGTTGTGTGTTGCTCGAATTTTGATGAGGTTAGAATGTTTTTTTAAATTTTTAGATTGGCGTTTGCTTTTAATTATTTTAGTTGTCTTTAAGATTTAAAGACAATTAATTTTTTTCCTTCAGAATATGTCATTTGCAGTGGTGTGTAATAATATGAATCTATTTTCGTGATGTATGAGGGAATTTGTTCAGCCTTTGAAAAATATTGCGTCATCCGTGATTGCATCAGATTTTTATCAAGGCCAGGCACTATTGTTTCGATTTTCGATTAGTTGTCTTACGGCCATTACCTGCGATGGACATTACTCCAAGGAAGCGTACAAAAATTGTGAGACTGCACGAACACTCTGGCAAGCCTTACAGAGAGATCGCGGATATTGTTGGTGTTAGCCTTTTAATTGTCAGTCGTGAAGGTGAAAAACAAACTGGATCCATCAGTTCAAAGCGTAAAGGAAATTTTGGCCGGAAGTGAAAAACAGTGCGAAGAGACGACGTATACATGATCAGAGAAAGTGTAAAAATATACTAGTAAGACGTTATTCGTTTCGTCTCAATTAATTTGCTCAAACGTGTATACGCACACAAAAAAAATCTGAAGAGAAAACTTAATTTCAGTACTTTGTCAGTCGTATGTAATGGAACTTGACTGTATATCTATCTATCTATCTATCTATCTATCTATATATATATATATATATATATATATATGCATATATATATATGTGTGTGTGTGTGTGTGTGTGTGTGTGTGTGTGTGTGTGTGTGTATAGAAGTGTAAAAATGTTCCATAATTTTTCACTTTCCAAGCGCTTTCAGCTACTTCTTTATCTTCAGCCAAAAGGAAACATGTGAAGAATATGGGAAAAATTAAATAAAAACGAATAAAATCTTCTTTGTCTTTTTTTAACGAAACATGTTTAAATGAAAGATTGCTGCCTATATATATATATATATATATATATATATATATATAGTTAACGAGTTATTACGCGACCTAAAAAACCTAGGTCAAGAAATAACTTGTTTAAAAATGGAAAATATTCAAAAGTTCTACAATATAATTGTATTGAACACTTTTTACTACAAATGTGCACTGGTCTAACCCTATTATGACCAAAAACTAAGTATTAAATAATCCATATATATATATATATATATATATATAGAGAGAGAGAGAGAGAGAGAGAGAGAGAGAGGGATGTACAATATGGAGAACTGAATAGTAATGAGTTTCACTGAGAAGAACTTGAAGGATTTCTTCCTATAAAATGGAAAATACAAAATAATAACTAAATATGAAATCATAATTTACAAAAACGGATTAAAATAATAAAACGAACGCCAAGTACAGTTTTCATTTAAAAGTTCTCGAAATAGAGACACTCAACTTTAAATTCTAAATTCTGACATCCGCTGCATCTTGATGCTTAACATTTTATCGCTTTTAAATTTTGTTTTATCGCCGTTATTAATTTTTTTTTTTTACTATGACACCCTGTGTGAGTGGCTGTTTTTTGTTTTATTTCTTGTTTTATTACAAAAAGAGATATGTTATATGATCCTAGATACAAATTTACGTACAGGTTTCTGGAATTAGTCAACTTTTAATTTCCGTTTTAATATCTTTCTCTTTAATCAGAAGAAATCCTACATGTGTGGGTTTTTTTATATCCTTTCACCCCCAAGCAAACGAGTTTAGTCACCAAGACAGAAGTTACCGAGTGCAAAAGAATAAGAAAAACAGAAATTTTATTACGTAGAGAGAACAATAAAAGAAGAGAAATCAAACAGACAGAAAATAACGAATGGCATTAAGATTAAAGATGGCTGGACAGCATGAAGTCGGAAGAGAGATCCACAAGCGAGAAGTGTTACAGAAGAAACTGTTATCACAGAACTTGAGGCTGGATATTGCTAATTTAGCTGTAAATTGATGATGTATTTTTGCCAATCTAGTACTGCAGGTAAATTCATAAAGTCGACGTACCATAGTGGAAAATAATATCTACTTTGAGTACGACAAAAAAGTTGTGGCACAAGGCCAAAATGTGGGATAGAGGAAGGCTGGTCTCCAATCTGGCTTATCTTAAAATTAGCTAGCCACGATTACTGATCGAAACGTAACATAGTATCCTTTATAGCCAAACAATACATTTTACTTACCATTCTTACTACAATCACCATAATACCTCAAAGTCTCTATGTATTCCCAACTAGTAACCATATTAACAATTTTCTTGGTTGGCGGAATAAAAATGACAGCATTTTAACAAATTTCCGCTATGGCATGTGATACCATAGCGGAAAGTTCATCAAGACCATTATAATGAAATATTTATAGAAAAGGCCAGAGTAAGCCACATTACGGCGATTGGAAAGAGACCAACTCAGGATCAGTAACAATGCCATTGCGAATATTTCTGTGGATTTTATCAAGAATCTCCAAATACATAGCAGGAAAACTGTAACCAGATGAGGCAGCAATATTCAAAGCATTAACGAATGATAGTCTTATAAATATGTAAGATAAATTCTGGAGAGAGAAATTGGCTAGTGTTACGAGGGTGTATTTCTATATAAAAATTATATTAATAATGTCTAAAAAGTTGTAGTAAGGGCTTCTGTTGAGTCCTACTCGTTATTACAAAAAAGTTTTAATTCATGAAGTAGTCGTAAAAATATGGAAATTAGAAATAGAACGTTTGGAAGATGCTAGAATGTCCGAGAAAATTCGTGTGAAATCTAGAGAATTTTAATATAATTTTCTAGAATATGCAAATTAGGTTTTGGGAAGAGAGTTGTCAACAGGAGTTGCTGATATTATCAACTCCGACCTGATTCGTGGAGCTGTGCATCCAGCCGAAAGAATCTCTAAGAAAAGTTGCCGACTAACTAGAACCTGAAATAGAACCTCATAGAACTATATGGATAAATAGATATTTTTGACTCTTTCATTGATCAAACTAATAAATATTCTTTATATACATATTTTAGGATTTCCTAAAAGTATAGCACTTAAACTTCTTCGTTATTTTAACTGAGTAAAGATACTGACCCTTACCTCCCCTTTGGAACACTTCGCTTGCCACGAGTAAACGCTACGTTTCTGATTTGAATGCAAAAAATTGTAAATTTTGTATATATATCATTTTGGTGTTATTCGTAAATTAAATATTTGTATGTGATTTAACTGAGTTTTGTTTACTCATTTCTTTTTTTCTTTTGTTACACTTAACACATAACATTAGCATGAGACAGTGAACCATTTTTCTTAACAGCAGACCTACCAACTGATGTGTTTGTTCTTTTTTCATAGACATATAAACCTGTATGTATGTGTCATTTCTCGAGTGTCTACTATCATATTAATGTATAAACACATATGCACACCAATGCTTGTACATGTACAGAAACATGACTTTGTCAACAGTCCAAAAAACCTGACGCTGAACATCTTAATATGTTTATTAAAATTTATTTTTTCAGAAAAATTAACGTACAACTAATTAAAGTAATGATGATTGAAGAGGTCAACATTCGCCTGTTCAAATCAAGGGTTCCCAAACTTCATTTAGCTGCCTCCTCCTTGGCTTCCAGGCCACAACATAATCACCCGCATCCCACATCCGTATATAAAAAAAAAAACTACCTTATTACTTGGGATACTAAAAGTAAACAACTTATTTAACAATTGAAACAAAAATTAACAAATGTAAAATTCCAACAACTAATCTCTCAACATACATATTCGTTTTGCCTTTCTTCACATGCTATTAGATAAGATGTTGCCGGACGAACATCCGTGGTTATATCGTGACGCCTAGAAACCTAGAGCCATTGTCTCTTAAGATGTAGGCTGTCTGATCCTTTCTTTTTATAGTATGGTTTACCCTATACAAGCCCCGGAGCCACTCTAGGTAGTGGAATAATTTAAGGAGTAGTTTATATAGATAGGAGATAACGGTTAATTTTAGGCTTGAACAGGTCAAAGTGATAGTGATCAGGGAAACATTCTCTTGGGAGTTTGTTCCATAGGGTCTTGGTTCGCGGGAAGTTAGATAATGCCAGAAAGATGCAAACATTCGCACTTTTAATTTCAGATACCAAACTATAATGAAACCATGCGTTTGTGTATAACTCTTATGTTATCTTAATTCTTTGTAATGGTTAGGTGTTACTTCATTGTGGCTTAGATTTTAACATATCAGTCACTCGGTTAACTGTCATACATGATACACGCTTGTGCGCTCAAGTTTCTTTCGATCCATGACTGGGTAGGCAGAAGATTTTTCTGCAGTAGGTTGCAATTTCTTTGTGCGGTAGACTGGTTGCCAACCAGGGCTTTAGAACCCAATATGTCCTGTTATTCAACCCATAACTGGAGAAAGAAGAGATGGATTCATACATTTCCCACGAGTATTTGCGCGTAAGTGAATGTAATGAACACAACTGTAATTCGACCTCGGCTCTCCGATTTCTCATTCCATTGCACCACAAAGCACATTTTAAAATAAGTACTTGGTTCTAATATTAACCAGCTGCCTACGCCACCCATTTTTTATAACCGCCACCTTAAACCGAGCGGTTTGACCTCATAGGTCCCCGGATCTTTCTACCGCCTTTCTTTTACCGCTGACTTTGTGAAGTTTAGGTGAACATCATCCCACGTAGAACTTTGCATCTGAATTAAATTTTTAACTTTGATAATATAACAGTGTTTGGTAGATTTTTCCCTGGAAAAGCCAATACTGTACATCTCTGAAATAAAATAAACACCATATGTTTAAGAAAAAGAACACAGATAAATTAATCATAATCAATAAAAGCAAAGTTAATTTCAGCATCTTCCACCCCTGACGGGTACATGGCAATCTTGTTTCTAATTCTCATATTTCTGACGTTTTACATTACCGACTTTTGCCGAATGTTGCCGAGTTTCACACGTCTTTTTCGGCTAATCTGAATCTTTTGAACTTGTGGTCTTGAAAGAAATGTTATATTTCTGCCGAGATATTTTGATTTTAATGCCCCGGGCTTAAACAAAACCAAACAAAAATAAACAAAGAAAACAAAACAATTTTGAAGGAGTTGCTTTTCTATTTTGCTTAAAAAATAATGTACCCTTGGGTTTAAAAGTTAATTGTCGCTAATTGTGTAGCTAAAAGGGTTAACAGAGGTCGATATTGAGAAATACGGTTAACCGCGCCGCCTCGAGACCCTTTAAGATTCTCTACTTCCGGTGCGTTTGCTCAGCTTGGAAACTCTGGGAAAAAAGTCAGTTGTGTTGCATTGTGCTATATTTGTCGGCACATAAACTGATAAATTTGATGGCGTAAAGGACGCATGCGCAAAATAAATTTGTTTATGTCAGCATGGTTTATTTTCTTCTCTATTATAATAAAGACCGTTGTGCATTTATTTGTGTGTGTGTATATATATATATATATATATATATATATATATATATCCCTCCTGTCACGCTCCAAGGGAGAATGACCCTTGAGGAAACAGCTAATAATTCCTTATATTTTACCGTCATTTTTTACGACAGGGGTTCACTCGTATAGTATTATAGTGGGTTCTCTTGAAAGGTAGTTGTATATTATTGCAGATTAACGGAAGTTGGCCTCCTTGTAGATAGCCCACTACAAGTCATAAAATGATTATAAATCAAGAAAAGCAAATTGATTTGAAAAATAACATTTTATATATATATACATATCAATTAAGGTTTTTACAATTAAAGTAATCCTTTAAATATGGGTCCAACGGACGTTAAAATGTCCATGGCAATAAAATGCTGAAAAGAGAATTAATACTTAAGTATGTGGGAGCGTTGTAAGTAAGGAATGTCTTTTATCTGCACCTTTGGTCAGTAAGTAGTTTTGAGACAGGGAAGAAGGAAAAGAGAGGTGAAGGCGACGAGCATAGTAAGCCACTTGACTTGGTCAAGGGAGATACTAATTATTCTCGTCTCTCTCGAGTCTGGGTGTGTCTGCGTCGGTCTGTCTGGTGATGCTTTCTGTATCGGCTTTTTATATCTTCCTTTTCGATCGCAGCAGATCTTTTAGGAATTCATATCCGTATTTGATTCTGGGCTTCCCATTGGCCGATAAATAAAATTCTGGAATTTAATATTTAATTAATTTTTAGTTTTGAAACGGAACATCTGCGCGAATCCGAGGTGCGCACCGACGACTTTTGGTCATTTGCTTTCTAGTCGTGAGTGTGCGAACACCCGGTCCACCGCTTTGTTCAGTCAGTATCACCACAGTATATACTGAATCTGCAATAACAAAGACTGTTGAGTTAAAAAACATACATTTTCAAAAAAGAATATATAGTTTGCAACCTGATTTTGCAGCTATTTGGGAGGAAAGTTTTTTTTTTCCGTCTGTCGTCATCTATTTTATTTGTTTACAGAATTTAATAGTTTTTAACCACTTAATGCATTACAGTAAACTTCTGTTTATTGATTGATAAAGGCTTTTAGCATGTGACATTTTCTGTTTGTTTTTATGGTTAAAGACGTCTTTAGATCTATACCGCATTGCTTAAATCAGAACGAGAATTAAATTGTAAATCTGATATAAATTGGGACGCGTAATATATATTTTTAAGATTATTCGTCTTGGAGGGAAACCAATCCTGGAGAGTATCCGGGGAACAAAATACTCGCGGTACACTTCTGTTTAGCTCTTTAAAAATATATTTCTCTGGGGGGTTTTGGCACAATTTTGGAACTCACGCTTTTTACTTATAAGTATTTGCAACGTTAATTCCCACAAAAGAGGATAAACGGGATAAAAGATTAAATCTTCATATACTGGAATAGAATTCTTCTATTATATTATTTCTCGATTTTTCTCTTTTATTTTTTTTTTTTTTTTTTTTTTTTTTTTCAGTGTTTCATTTTCGGTTCAATTTTCGCTTAGTTCGTTGACAGGCCCCATGTCGGCATCATCACTTGTTCTAATGATTACTGCGAATCTTATCTGGGGCTCTCGTTGGGACACCGTATCTTGATATATTTCGAAGGTTTCGTAGGCGTTATGATATTGGGAACGGTAGGGATTTTTCCCTTATTTTTCTTTCTTTATTATGGGTTCTTTTCTTTTCTTTTTCAATTACATCCCAGCCACAGCATACTTTTGTATCAATGATTGATATAATCGTGCAGGCGGCCTTATTTATTTCAATAGACTGATTTGCCAGAAGTTAGCATTTTTATTTTTTGTCCTTGTCGCATGAGTATTTTCAGAAAAAAAAAAAAAAAAGAAAAAAGTAGTCATATTTTGTTCGTCGTTTTCCTTTCTTTTCTTTTTTTGCGGGGGAACGAAATCATAGATATTTTCTTTCTTTCTTTCTTTCTTTCTTTCTTTCTTTCTTTCTTTCTTTCACGCACTCTCTCGCTATCACTCTCTCTCACTATCTTTCACTCTCTAATTCTCTCTTACACACCCTCTCTTCCTCTCCCTCAATTTAACTCTCTCTCTCTCGCTATCATTCTCTCTCTCACTATCTTTAACTCACTTTCTTTCTTTCTTTCTTTCTCGCTCTCTCTCGCTATCACTCTCTCTCTCTCTCTCTCTCGCTATCTTTTCACTCTCTTACTCTCTATGATTATCACTCTCCCTTGCTCTCACACTCTCTCTCTCACTATCACTCTCTCTCACTATCTTTCACTCTCTAATTCACTCTTACACACCCTCTCTTACTCTCCCTCAATTTAACTCTCTCTCTCTCGCTATCATTCTCTCTCTCACTATTTTTCACTCACTTTCTTCTTTCTTTCTTTCTCGCACTCTCTCGCTATCACTCTCTCTCTCTCTCTCGCTATCTTTTCACTCTCTTACTCTCTATGATTATCACTCTCCCTTGCTCTCACACTCTCTCTCACTATCACTCTCTCTCACTATCTTTCACTCACTTTCTTCTTTCTTTCTTTCTTTCTTTCTTTCTTTCTCGCACTCTCTCGCTATCACTCTCTCTCTCTCTCTCTCTCGGTATCTTTTCACGCTCTTACTCTCTCTGATTATCACTCTCCCTTGCTCTCACACTCTCTCTCACTATCACTCTCTCTCACTATCTTTCACTCTCTAATTCTCTCTTACACACTCTCTCCTTACTCTCCCTCAATTTGACTCTCTCTCTCTCTGTCACTCTCTCTCTCACTTTCTTTCACTCACTTTCTCTCTCTTTCTCTCTATTGATCTCACTCATTCTCACTCTCTTTCTCTCTCACGCTATCATTCTCTTTCACCATCTTTCAGTCTCTCACTCTGTCTCTCTCACGTTAACTCTCACTCACTTTCCCTCCGTCTATCACATTCACTCTTTGTCGCACTCTCCCCACCTCGAAATAAATATTTTAATTTTTATGTTTCCTTTATTTTTTTTAGGGATGAATTTACTGTTTTGTCATTTTGTTTACCTTTATATTTATTTATTCTGTATCTACATCCGCGGCTTATTTCAGTCCCTTTCCCTGGTTGCATATCGTCATTGAAACCGTAAAATGAGGAGAGCTTGCCGCCAATCTAGTACTGTGCTTAAATTCATAGAATCTAGGTGCCATAGAAGGAAGTCCGTCGAATTACTATTAAATTATATAAAAGATAAAAGAAAGCTACATGATGGCAACGGGAAAGTGACTGAAGCCGAGATACTAGGTCAGGAACAACAACATTGCAGATTATTCTCTATATTTCATCAAACATCTCTGTTGTATCACGGAGGAATTGGCAATACACAGATATTTTTTAATCATTTCACCACGAGCAAGGTATTCCACTGTCACTGTTGCGCAGGGGTTTACATAGGGTCGGGGAAGTGATGGGAAAAGGATGGTTAGATATAGGAAATGTCAGAAGGAGGGCGACAGACGGGTAAGGGTACCGAAAATGAGGGTTGGTTAGATGGTGAGAGTGTTTGAGAGAATAGATGCAAGTTACTGTATTAGGAGGTGTCTATTGACTTTACATTTAAACTCCTGGAGATTGTAGCCGTCGGGGAAGCAGGCATGTGGAAGGGAATTCCACAGGCGGGAAGCGCAAGAAAAGATATAAGTAATAAGTTTATTCGCCGTAGATACAGAAGTGCACGTCCGTGTAGGGTGACAACAACTAGTGAGCTGAGTAGACAACGACCGTGCTAGCCGTCAGTTGCCGACTTTACAGTCGTTGCTCGATATTAATAATTTCTATATTGTAAATCGTATGTCTCGTGTTTGAGCTACGACACAAAATAACTAAATATATAGCAGAGAACCAGACCAGATGTGGCATGTATATATGGATGTGTGTGAATCTCTCTCTCTCTCTCTCTCTCTCTCTCTCTCTCTCTCTCTGTATATATTATTATTATGTCATTTTTCATCATATTTTGATTTCTGCTATGGTCGCACTACCAACCAAGTCTGCGGGAAGACCTAAGGCAGGTCGTAGAGTGTTGTTATGTCTCCATTTCATGTTTTTTCTATCTTCCCCATCATCCCTAGCGTTACATAGACAAAGTTCTCCTTAGTGTGTGGGCTGTACTTAATCAGATAATTTTTGTATATCTCTTAAGCTGGGGTTTCCAGGGATTCTTTCAATGTGTTGTTTTGTTCCATTTTTTATCATTCAAAGTGCACCAACTCTCAATGACACAACTCTTGTTTTCAATTTCCACATTTTTTCTATTTCAATTTCCAGGTCTTTATATTTTGACAGTTTTTCAAATTCCTTGGTTGCTATGTTACAATCCGCTGGACAAGCCATATCAATTAATAGACAAGTTTTTTTCTTTCTGGTTTTTAACAATAATGTCCGGCCTATTTGCTTCAATTTTTCTGTCTGTGTAGATGGTGTAATCCCATAGAATGGTGACATCTTCTATTTCTGTAACTTGTGCTGGATGATGTTCATACCAGTGTTTGTTTACAGATTTTCATTAGTGTTTGCACACTGTCCAATGTAGATATTGCCCCACTCTATCGTGGAGATTTTACAAGGAGGAATTAAGCATAAATAACTGTCTGAAATTTTTTTTTTTTTAAATGGATATTGAAGACTTATTGTCGCAAGTTGGTGGGCGAACATTCCTTCGCGCGTAATTTTAGCGTTCTTACGAGTGCATTAGAATCGGCTGTGTAGATGTACGTAGAGTTATCTCCATCTTCTATAATATCCAACCCAAATGACAGAGTTGGTGCAGATAAGAGGTAGCGGTCTGATGAAGAGACGTTATGACGTTGATCAGATAATTTTTCGACAAAAATTCACGCAGGAATTAATAAAAGAAAACTGTCGAAAAGAAAGGTCGTAATATCTCTCTGATTATACGCTGGCATATTTCACCCGGTTTTACCTAACACACACACACACACACACACACACACACACATACATACATATATATATATATATATATATAAACTGAGTAGCTTTCGATATTATTTTTCCTGTCAGCATGCAAATTAGAAACAGACGTTCTCTCTACATATTTACATTCCTATCTATATACATATTTGTTCATCATCCAGTAATTACTCAAACGTTTGCATCCTAAAAATAAGCTTCACCTTATTTACATATATATCTATATATATAAAAGGCAATCTGTGAGTCTGTGTGTGACTGTTCCCTATGCACGCCTATAATTTTAAGCTACGCCATTCAAATTTTCTAGGGACACATATCTACAGGGAAGCCATGTCGACACATACTTTTTGAGTTTAAGTTCAGCAAATTTTCTCTTTCGCACTTTTTGGCCAATGAACACGATTGTTTATATTTGCTCCGTAAAACATCTAAGATCGAAGATGGTTGCTAGATTACGTCACAGAAATCAAATCACACGTGTCTTTGTATTTAATTTTTATTCTGATGTTGTAAAAATTCATTTGGTCAATAAAAAAAATGTGAAAAATATTTCCCATAATTTTGAAACGAAAGAAATATCTTTTTAAAAAAAATTGTTTTTTTCAAACAAAAACAACATATGTAGAAAAAAAAAACGTAAATTTTCGTTTTAGGACCCGAAGTCTAATATCCCTTCAATTTTTTTCAAAATAGTCTTTCCGTGCAAATGTATATGCTGAAATCAAATCAGAATTAGATATTGAAGAAAGCGACCTTTTTTGATGTTAACGAACAGAAAAAATCGGACTTCTTCTCGCTCTTTTTGTCAGCCACTAAAATGTTCTGAGTTGCACAGGCAACGCCGGGCTATGATGCTAGTATATATATATATATATATATATATATATATCAGAGGACATATGGTTATTACGATGAATTGAAAATTGTGTTATATAGGCTTCAGTTGGTCATTCATGGTCGAGAGGTTTAAGACTCACCGGATCAATTGGTGGCTTCCCCTGGGGGTCGCAGGTTCGAATCCTGCCGAATGACGCACATTTTGTAACAAACATTTATCGTAAATAATTAGGCTGATAGAAATAAGTATATAATATATTGCTGCTTGGGGGATTAAGTAGATAGATGTAAGGGATGATTTGATGACAGCCATGAGTGGGTTCTCCTGCTTGTGTGGCATGGTGACTCTCTCCCGAGTCCTATTGTCAGACATAAAGTTTCCCAGCAGATATGTGCGTTGTGGTACAGTGAATATCGACTCGGAACGTCGAATCGGAAAGCCGAGTTCGAATTACAGTTAAATTCCTTGCTTTCACTTAAGCACAAATACCCTTGACAAAGGTATGAATCCGTCTTTTCCCTCCAGTTATGAGTTAAATAATAGGACAGATTGGGTTCTATAGCCTTGACTGGCAACCAGTCTACTGCACAAAGCAATGGCAACCTACTGCGGGATAATCTTCTGCCCAGTCAGTCATGTCACTTTTAAGACATGATCACCCAAAGCGTGTATCACTTAGCTGACTGACACTCTTGATCCAGAGCAGCAGTATCTTCTTAAGACATCTCACCGACGAATTCTGGAGGTCTTTTTTTTTTATTAGAACGATCAGAGTGAGTTTTCCTAGATGCCGCGCCTTGATAATTACCATTAAACTCATCCAACTCTTTCCGAATTGAGAGCATTGTCCTCAGATGGGCACCCAAAAACATTTAAATGTTCGCATTAGAGCCTCCACCGCCAATGCAAAAAGCACTACAGCATGTCGTTTCCAAATTTCTAGAGGAGTGTATTGCGTCATGTTCTTTTTTTCTCATAGATGGTGACCAACTGACCCCACTATACTGTGTATTTGACAAAATCAAACAACGCGCATGCGCAAAAAATTAAAAAACAACAATCTATATATCACATTTTATATATACATATATATATATATATATATATATAGTCCGATCACCGAAGTTAGTCAATGTTGAGTGTGGTCAGTACATAGATGGGTGACAGCTTGGGAATACCAGGTACTGTAAGCGCTTCTTGACGCATGTGCGTTATGTTGCAGTGGATATCGGCTCGGAAAGAGAAATCAGGCAGCCGAGTTCGAATTCCAGTTGAATGCCCTGCATTCACTTACGCGCCAATACCCTTGGGAAAGGTATTAACCCAGTTACAGGTTAAATAACAGGACAGATTGGGTTCTATAACCTTTGCTGGCAATCAGTCTACCGCAGCAGTTATTGGCAACCTGTTGCGGGATAATTAAAAATGCCTGAGGTCTATACAGGGCAGGGACCCAAGTCTTTCCCTTCAATAAATCCCAACGAATTTTTCTTCATGGGAGGTAGCCGACTCAGACAGACCAGGGTGAATGCCGAAACAGGTACAATTATATAAATATAATATTATATTATTATTATATAACGAATTGAACCTCTTTTTTAATCCACAGCAGTAGACTGTACTTGTTCCACTGCTCATGTCAATGGATATATATATATATATATGTGTGTGTGTGTGTGTGTGTGTGTGTGTGTGTGCGTGTGTGTGTTCATGAGAGAGAGAGAAAGAGCTCAAAATATAAAATTAAACAGAGAGCTCAGCAACGAACTACGACAGTCTGGCTTCAATTTTGCGTTCCAGCATGAAACAAGACTGCCGCCGCATGGTATATCTCCGCCACTGAGCTCTTTTAACATTAAATATCAGTCGGTTAAGTGCCATTCGTGATACATGCTTGGGTGAATATGTCTCGAAAGAGACATGATTTACTGGGCAGAAGTTTTTCATCAACATAGGTTGCCATTACTTTCTGCGCTAGGCTGGTTGCCAACCAAGCCTATAGAAGCCAGTCTGTCCTGATATTTAACCCATAGCTCAGGGGAGAAGAGACGAATTTATACCTTTCCCAAGGGTATTTGTACGCTAGTGCACGCAATGAATTCAACTGGAATTCGAAATCGGCTCTCCGATTTCTTGTTCCGAGCCGATATCCACTGCACTATACGCGCACATCTGCAAACCATTAAATAAAGCATACCTTGAAAATATATTTTTATTATATAGATATATGTGTGTGCGTATAAAGATGATTTGTGTGTATTAGTTTGCGTTCGTGCGTGTGTGCATATATATCTAGTTTTTATACACGTTTGTTACTTATATTTAAATACACACACACACACACGCACGCGCACATATATACGTATATATTGCTCAGCATTCTCTCATTATCCATCAATTATCAATGCACTTAAAGTAATCAATAAATGCAATCCTAATTACGCCTCTCCAATACGTGCGGACTCGCTTTCGTACAAGAAATCTTTATACATCCGCTTATATGTGAATTAAGTATATATATATATATATATATATATATATATATATATATATATATAGGTCTGCATGTGTGTGTGTTTACTGATGCTCATACCCACATAGACAAATTGTGCGAGCAAGCACAAATTCATATATGCACGCGCACTCACACGCACACACACACACACACACACACACACACACACACAATGGAATGTGCATAGTCTTATTTGGAAACAGCAGATGTATCTTGTGGAAGATGAAGCTGCCATCTTTAGGTCTTAATTCGTTGGCTTGCTTCTCAGGTAAGCTCTGATAGCCGATGAAGTGAAACAGACGTGCACGAACTACTGACTCTAAAATAGGGTCATTGTGACCCACTCTCAGAACATAGATCTATTTTTTTCCTGCATTTTTTTTTTTTATTAATTTTTTTTTTTAATTTTATCTGGTTTTACACACCTTCTCCGTACTTGGATCACGCGTAAACACACCCCAAAGACTTAGATAAGAAAAAATAAAGATTTTTCTCTTCATGTCAGTGCATTAAGTAAAGTAGACTAATTGTTATAAGGCTAATCTTATAAGCCGTTTGTTAACATTAACTCACGATTAAAGGTCAGACTAGCCTCGTTAACACTTACATAATACCGTGGTGGTCTTCTATGGTAAAAAAGTTAGTAAATAGAAGTATCAAAAGTACTTATATTATTGGGACTATTGTCCTCATCATTGTTGCCATTTGTACGAGGTTTCGACGGTTGTACGCTCCGATCTTTATTACAATCACTGGGGTATATCATCCTCGTTTCTAAAGGACACATGGCCTACTGCGTATAAACGTTGGTTAGTTCCTGACTTGACTCTTAGAATTGTGAGTTCAATAAGAGGCTACAGCAATGGGAAACAAGTAACGTACAAGGTTAGAGGAAGAATACTCATGACTTCCAACGAGACTAAGGAATGATGATGATATACCCCAGTGATTGTAATAAAGGGTTAGGTTCGAAAAATCGAACAATCGGGTTAAAGAAGGAGTGGTCCGATTTTAATAAAATTTGATACACTAACAAACAAAGACATAAGAAACGATATTCAGAAGTTTCAAGGTTGCAGTTCTTACAATAGTGCAGAAAATCGATAATATATATTTATATATATAAAAAGGCAAGATGTTTGGATGTGTGTCTGTTTATCTGCCTGTATGTCTGTATTTTTTTTTTTCAGCTCTTTTATTTTAGTTTTTGCTTCGGGTTTGGTTCTAAGTAGGTATAATTGTAGTTCTTGGTCTCAGCCATGATACCATTTACTCAGAGGATTTATTTAGCCTTCAAAATTCAGTTTACGACGAAAAAAACTTATTTGATATCGATAGCAGGAAATCAAAAATTGAATTACATCCATTCATTTTTCTTTCAGTCTACGGTTTCGCTTTAACTGGAAACAACTATTGCTTTTTAGTCTTTCGTGCCAACGTCCAAAGAGTCTGAGCTCCAGGACCATGGATTAGTTTTAAAGCTTTCATTACACCCGAGCAACGCCGGGCTAGACTGCTAGTCTTGAAGAAATCTGGAGAGAAGACATATCCTTGACTTGAGCCCTTTCTATTCGTGTATATCTGCTGAATTCATACGCCAGATTTTTGTTGACTTATACGCCTGAAAAAGTTAATTTCTAGCCTACTGTTATTATAACAAATGCATTTGTGTTTATACATGTTGAAGAAAGACAACTTCGTTGTTATAATTTTTGTTCGTATTTCTTTCGTTTTAATTTTCGCTATAATTACTTAGGGATTCATGTCGTGCCCATCTGTAAACAATGTGAATCGGAAGTAATCGGAGCTGGAGTAATTCAAAACGATAGGGCTTTCCATAGTTAAAAGGATGCAAGTTCAAATTTCGCCGTAATATTATGTTTTAATTTCGAACCTCATGGTTATTAATGGACGCAGGCTTATGTTGCGATGAAAAGCATCGGAAATGAATATAATGGAAATACGAGACAAAATTAAAACCCATATCCGTCTGTCGTAAGTTTTTTTTTTAATCATATCACCCCAAGCAAGGCGATAACGCCACTGATGTGCAGGTGGCTACATAGGAGTGAAAAGATTAGAAAAGAGAAAACCGGAAACCACATCCTAAACAGGAAACAAGGGATGAGCCTCTTCATCTGTTCAATAGACGTGGGTGGAGTGTGAACCGGGTGATAGTTTAGTCTATCTACTCCAATTGAAAAAAAAACAAGGGACGAGCCTCTTCACCTGTTCAAGAGACATGGGTGGAGTGTGAAAAACATGGGTGGAGTGTGAAAGACATGGGTGGAGTGTAGTTGAAAGTGACGTTTACTTTTTCCCATATATTGTGACCATTTGGCTTGAAGTTCGTATTTTCTTGATCGCATATGAAAACATGGATATTTTCCAAAGTATTTCAGTAAAATTTTAACTTTTCAAAATTATAATTCATAATTATAGTTTATGTATGGGGGAAAATAAAGCATCAGTTTAAACTGACAACACAATCATCTCATCTGAGATGAGGTAGTATACTTTAGTATATGAGGTAAGTAATACTGTAAGTATTTACATTACTCGGACTGTTGTTCTCGTCTTTTTGTCATTTGTACGAGGTTTCGGCCGTTGTACGCTCCGGTGCTAGGAATTTCGAACAAAACCCTTTATTGCAATCACTTGCGTAAAGCCTCGATTGGAAGTCATGAGTTATTTCCCTCTAACCCTGCAAATTACTTGTTCACCACTGCTGTAGCCTGGGATTGAACTCACAACTAAAATTGTCAAACCAGGATCTAACCAACGTCTATATCCACTGGACCATGTTAAGAACAAGAACAAGTGAATTTTTGGGACTTATAAACCTAATGTCCAGTAACCCTTTCGCAATATGAACTCTGGTAAAAAAAATGGCTACTGGACATTATAAGTCCCAAAAATTCAGTTATCCTTCAGGACGCATGGCCCAGTGGATATAGACGTTGGTTAGTTCCTGTGACTTGATCCAAAGAGTTGTGAGTTCAATATCAGGCTAGAGAAGAGGTTAACAACTTGCAAGGTTAGAGGGAGATAACTCATGACTTCCACTCGAGGCACTCCCACGCATGGAATGAAGTTCATATACCTCAGTGATTGCAATAAAGGGTTCGGTTCGATATTCCTAGCACCTGTAGAAGGCCAAGAGCGTACAACAGCCGAAGCATCGTACAAATAGCAACAAAGATGGGAACAATAGTCCAAATAATGTACATACTGTATTCAATTCTTTTATCCAGATCAGTCAGTTAAGTGTTATACATGATACACGTTTGGGCGATCATGTCTTTTTCAGTAAATGACTGACTAAGCAAATTTTTCCTCGGTAAGTTGCCATTTCTTTCTTCGGTAGACTGGTTTCCAACCAAGGCTATAAAACCCAATCTGTCCTGCTATTTAACTCATAACTGGAGAGAGAAGAGAGGGAATACTATTTTCCAAGAGTATTTGCACGTATGTGAATACAACGAATTCAACTAGAATTCAAACTCGACTCTCCGAATTCAGATTCCAAGCCAACCTAAGTACAAGGCCCAAAAGCCAATTCAGATAAAGAGTTACTGAATGATGTGTGTGTTATGGACGTAAGAAGAAAATAAGTGCATATTATGAATATGAAGGATAGGTAATGGCTGATTACTTGCAGCTTATAATGTTCGGAGAAATATCCTATCTGAAGTCTGTTCGATAAGGAAGCGATTCTGGAAGAGAAACTGCCTGAGTGGAATTTAACTCTGTGGACGTAGGAAGGCTTGTCCTAGATATAAAAGTCTGAACTGGTGGAACTAAGCAATGCTATACGTTTGAGTATTATCTACATCACAAGAGAACTGGATCGAGCTCTCAATCAAAGCCTTGCAAATTCATCACACTAAACCTTATACGAGCAAAAGTAAGTTTTATAATTGGCCAGCTACTGCATCTCAAGGAGAAAGGAACGAGATTAACTCTGAAAAGGATGCGAAATCTGCACGATAATCCATACATTTCCGTCGAGATTATAGTTCCTAATAAACTTTAATCCTCTACTGGCGTATGTAAGTCTGTCTGTAAAATGATTTTCTCGAAATTCGGCGAGTTGGTCGATAGTCGAATGGAAAAAAAATGTAGTAATATTATTATGCAATTTCATTTATCATGGCTTCCGGGCAGAGAGGCAAAAAATGCAAATGAATGATTCTTTATCGTGTCTTATAATAATGAATCCAAGAAGAAACGTTCGTTCTACTGGCGTTTTTTTTTTTTTTATCTTATCCCTCTTTCATTAACTTATACAATTCTCTTTCTCTTCATCTTCCATTTCTCTTGCTTTCCATCTCTGTCTCACGTTCCCTGCTTTTTTTTTTTTTTTTACTATTTTTTTTTTTACTATTTTTTTTTTTCGTTATTGTTCCTTATTATTCCTGTTTCTAATTTGTTTGTTTCTTTTTTTTTTTTTCATTTTTCGGCTTCCGCTTTTTTTGTTTTTTTGTTTTTCTCCTGTTTTTTTCTCTTTTCTTCCTTTACTAATTCTCTTTGTCTGTCTTTCCCACACTCTCCCAAACACACTGCTTCTCTCTACACTTTTCGTACATTTTTCTTTTACTTTTTTCTCTTTTAACTCTTTTTTCCCTCATTTTGATTTTGCATTTATTTACCATAGTTTATCGCGTTGGGATATCTTCCTCATCATCGGCCTCCCTTTTCTTCTCTTCCAGCTTATATTCCCCTATCACTGCTACTTCCTTAATGGCTCGACTGTTTTTAACCTTTTTTTCCATATTTCTTTCATTTCTTCTTCTTCTAGTGCTACAACTACTGCTACTGCTGCTACTACTATTACTACTACTTCTAATAATAATAATAACGATAATAAGACATGCCATTGTGCACTCAATACGAAGTTACTTTTGTTTTGTAAAAATTGCAAGCCTTTTAATCACTATGCCACTTTTGGCTATTAGTGTAAGCTGCGCAATCATTGTTGGTTGTAACGAGAAATAGATAGATAGATAGATAGATAGATAGATAGATAGATAGATAGATAGATAGATAGATAAACAAAGAAGGAATCAAAGAAACAAAGAAACAAAGAAAGAAAAAGCGAAAAAAACGAGATCGGTAGAGAGAGAGAGAAGAAGAAGAGAGAGAAAAGACCAAAAAATCAAGATAGATAGATAGATAGAGTTTTATTATAAATACATAATTAAACTTGTAACTCGATTATAGATTTTCACAGTTTTTATTTTGGCTGATTTAAACAAGTTTAAATAATCCAGGAATAAAAGTTGTTTCTAAACTCAGACATTATTTTGGAAACTTCTTATTCTTAATAGACGTAGGAAAGTTATTTTCTAAGTTTAGCCTAATTCTGACACAAGAACATAAGCATGGAGAGTTCACTTTGGATCGAACTCACTACAAATTAGTGACTTGCTAAACATTACCCAACAATGACACTCTATTTCCAGTGACGGTGAAATTGAAAATAATTTAAGCTTGTATTTGGTACACAGATGTCCCGTATAAACATTCGTAACACTGGGTTGTTCAATGGAGAGGTTGTGGTGAGGAGTAACTAATATCACAAAGGAAGTCTCAGTCAGTCTAATATTAAGTGTAAAGTATATTCAGACAGAATATATGGAAAGAACACTGAAGGATACATACACACTGCAACAATTTAAAGAACTGTAAAGCGAAAAGCATTTCACAGTCACAGACAAGTTGCAAAAGGAAAAAAAAGCACATAAAAACGGTTCGTCTATCATTCGCTAAACAGTTTTGTATTAGTTGATTGATTACTGGAATACAATCATCTAGTCAGACGAAGCAAAAATTGAAATTTTAGAACATAACCAGCAAACTGACATTTGGTCAAAAAAAAAAAAAAAATAGAACAGAGATGACTATATTAAATAAAAGAGATATCCCAACAGTGAATCATGGTGGTAAAAACATCATTTCATGGGACTGCTTCAGCACAAGTTCCCAGTGCTCTGATAACGAGTGGCATGACCGTTGCCTTCACGTTTCATAATGCTCTCAGCTCTCTAGCAAGACCTAAATACTTCACTATTATTCATACCTTTATCATATTTTTATCTTTTGACGTGACGTAATGGTTTGAGCTTGTCTGGCTGGAAGGGTTACAATTGAGTAGAGAGTTCGATCCTCTTTGAGTGCTCCATACTCTCGATCTTGTGCCAAATCTCAGTCACGCTTAGAAAATCACCATACCTGTGTCGTTCTAGACAAACTTTCACGCTAGAATATATCTTACACATTTATAATTCTATCATTTGCCCATACCTTGAATATTGCTGTCAAACATTTGTTCTGATGCTTTTGTTATGTATTTAGAGATTCTTGATAAAATCCAAATAAGAATCTGCACTGTTATTGGCCCTGACCTGACATCTCGGCTTCAGCTATTTTCACACCACCATAACGCAACTTCTCATTGCCTTTTCAATAAATATTTTTTTCTTTTTTTTTTAATCATATCACCCCAAGCAAGGCGGTAACGCCACTGATGTGCAGAAGGCTACACATGAAGAGAGTGAAGAGAAGGACAAACCAATTAGAAAGGAGCAAGAGAAGGAAGAGAATACAGGTGTGATGACAGTTACAGAAGTGAAGAGAAAGGAAAAGATATACAGGGTGGTGAGGAAAGAACTATGGATAAGTGGTTAAGAGATGAGTATTGACCTTGCATTTGAATTCCTGGAGGTTGTAGCCGTCAGGAAAGCAAGAATAAAGAAGCGAGTTCCACAGGCGGAAAGTGCGAGGAAAAAAGCTACAGGAGTAGATTTGTCGTCTGCATTTGGTTGATCTAACTGTGAATGGGTGAGACCCAGTTGCCAGTCTGGTTGCACGAGTGAACACCTGTTGCAGAGGCACCAATGACTTAAGTTCGTTGGAGCAGAAGCCATGGAAGTATTTATAGAACAGACAAAGGGAAGTCACATCCCGTCGGTGGGAAAGTGGCTGTAGACGAGCCGCCAAGTCGGTACCTATCACATTAGTGATTCTCCTTTGGAGCTTGTCAAAAGCACCGAGATGAACAGCGGGGGCACCTGACCATATTTGGCAGCAGTACTCGATGCACGGACGAATGGTTGTTTTGTATATATGCAATATGGTTTCAGGCGGGAAAAACATCCTGGCTCGACATAGTGACCCAACCTTCCTAGCAGTGGATTTAGCTATTGATTCAATGTTGTGGTTCCACTTGAGATCAGAAGAAAGGGTAAGGCCGAGGAGGCACAGTGTATTGCTCTCGGGGAGACTCGCTTCCTGAGTACATGAGCAGTTCCACACCGTGCAATCTATTTTTCTTGTAAACAGCCACTGTCAGGAAACTTGATAATGTTCCAGTTGCATCTCTTCTGATCCTAGACAAGGCTTAAATTGTTCCAAGTATAACAGGAGTTTCAAAATAACGTTCTTTTCATTTTCATGATCCTTATATATTTATTTCTTTTTTCATATTCTTTATCAGATAATTTTTTAAACTGCTGGCACTGTCATATTTATAGGAATATTTATTATTATTGTGTCATTTTTCATTATAAATCAATTTCTGCTATAGTCGCACTACCTACCAAGACTGCTGGAAGACCCAAGGCAGGTCGCGGTGTGTTGTTGTCTCCATTTCATGTTTTTTGATATCTCCATAACATCCCTAGCGTTACATAGACAAAGTTCTCCTTAGTGTGTGGGCTGTATTTAACAAGACAATTTTTTGTATATCTTTTAAGCTGGGGTTTCCAGGGATTCTTTCAATGTGTTTTTTTTTTGTTTTATTTTGTTTTTTTTTTCATTTTTTTATCATTCCAAGTATCACTGGTACGATATTTGTTTTCAATTTCCACATTTTTTCTATTTCAATTTTCAGGTCTTTATATTTTGACAGTTTTTCGAATCCCTTGGTTGCTATGTTACAATCCGCTGGACAAGCCATATCAATTAATAAGAAAGTTTTTCTTTTTGGCTTTTAACAATAATGTCCGGCCTATTTGCTTCTTCTTCTTCTTCTTCTTCTTCTTCTTATTATTATTATTATTATTATTATTATTATTATTATTATTATTTCCTTTCATTTCTCTTGTATACACATTTCCTTCAGGGTCCCAACCAGACACCTAAGGTCAGAAATGGATTCATAACATCTTCCATTGATCAATATTTTAGAAAGAAAAACAACAAAAATCCCTATGAAAACACACACTTTATATAGATAAAGATCTTCGTAATTCGTGAACTGTACTTGTGAGTACTTTTTTATATTTCTTTAAAGCATAGAATTGTGATGTCTTCCGTTCCTGTAATCAGTGTTGGGTGATTTTCATACCAGTCTATAACATATTTTTCTAAGTTTTTGCACATTGTCTAGTGTAAATATTGCCTCACTCTATCGTGACGATTTTTATATTCATTTGACAATTACCTAACATCCTGAGATTATATAATATATTGTTTCCTGGTATTTGTCACAGAACCTGCATTTTGGATGAAAATTATTATGTATGATATTTGCCTGAATGTTCTTGGTGAAAAGACTCTGGGCTTGTACTGCAAGAATAAAACCTTCAGCTTTAGCCCTTAATACAGATGCTCATAACCCTCGATGAGAGTTACTTTTATCAACCATCTCCTTCGTAATATTAGCCATGGAGAGGTTTGCGTTGCCAGCGTTGTTTCATCTCTTCAAGAGATGCTTGTTTTGTTTTTTTTTTCATGCTGATTTTAGTTGGTTGCTGGGTTCTGTTTTGGTTTTCTATAGAGTCTACTAAAATAAATCTCCTTTGTATTTAAGAACCTTCTTTCATGATTCAGTATTTTTTTTCTTTCTGTTTTCGTGCTTTTTAGCTAACTGTATCATTCAATCCTTTGTTGTTGCCTTGTATGTTAGTAAGCTAATAGTTGTTGTCATGTATGACAATTGTAGCTAAATAAGACCTCCTCCACATTCTTCACAGAGTATAGACGATCTGAATCAACCTTTGGACGATGCATGTTATGCTAAAAAAAGAAGCTTTCATATCTTAGAATCCATTTGTCTGATGTAAAGTTTTTGAAACTATATTAAACCAATGGAATGTTAAGGCTATTAATGGCCATAATCCTGTTCTGAAAATTCAGTTCAGTTCTTAATATCAGTTGCATACTTCTATAGTACCCTTTCCGCATTATTTCATTCATTCATTTTTTTTTTTTTTTTGCGGGAAATTCCTTCACCCTCATTCACATCGAAGTAATTATAAGTTTCTTCTTGCTCTAAATATTTGATTGTTACCCCATGATTTAAGCTATTAGAAGAGGTTTTTGTCGTGATCCTCGTAAAATTCTGGCTTTAGTAGATTTATCCAAAACGTATTCCATTCCAATGTCATCACTGAAGCATTTTACTGTCTTCAGAAGACCTTCCAGTTTATTGTCATTCCTAGCATAACACTTTATGTCATCAATGTAAAATAGAAGTTTAATTTTCTTTCCAGATATCTTACCGCCATATTCCGTCCTGTGAAGTTCGCCGTTTAATGCTATTAGGGATATAAAAAATAGTAAGAGAGATAAAGAGTCACCTTGAGATCTTCCTCTCTTGGTGTTTATTTCACCTGATTTATAGATTTTTAAAAAAAACCTTCCCGCCTGTGGAACTACCATCTGAATACTTGCTTCCCTGACGGGTACAACCCCAAGAAATTTAAATGTAATGCCACTTCTTCTTCTTCTATGTGCCCTGTCCCTTCAGGACGTAGGCGATCATGGCTCTCCACGTCTCCCTATCCCTTGTGGCTTTTAGTACGTTTGCTCCTGTTGCTCCTGGCAACCCCCGTTCCGTCATCCACCTGATCAGTCCCTGCAAATATGTTATCCGCTGCCTTCCTCTGTCTCTCCTTCCTTCCGTCCAGTCAGTATCAGGTTCTCCAGGCTCTCCTTCCTCATTGCATGTCCCAGGAATTTCAGTTGTCTCTTCCTGATGCTCAGCATCAATTTCCTTTTTGTTGCCATTCTTTCTAACACCTCGTCGTTGCTTGTATGCTCAGTCCACGATATCCGTAGCATCCTTCTGTAGAACCACATTTCGGCCGCTTCCAGTTTTGTCCTCATTTTCGATGATATTGTCCAGCATCCACAGCCGTATTGAGTAATGCCACTACCAATCTCTTATCCACTTGACTCAAGTCCTTTCTACCTCACCCCGTATATCTTTTCCTTTCTCTCTACCTCCGCAACTGTCTTCACACCTATTCCCATCCTTCTCTTGTCCTTTCTCTGACACCCTGTAACTGGTCTGTCTTTCTCTTCGCTCTACCCCTGTCTAAACATGTTTTTTTCTCATGTAGCCTCCTGCACATTAGTGGCGGTACCGCCTTGCTTAGGGTGAAACGATAAAAAAAATTCCATTTATATGATTAAGGTGAAGTTCTGTTTTCCATATCGACATACATTTTGATGAAATTGATGATGATGGGTGATATCTTGTATATATTTAAAGACTTTAAGATCCAGGAATGAGATACACTAATGAATGCCTTACGATGTATTTGTTACGTATGAATATGATTTGATTATTTATTATTATTATTATTATTATTATTATTATTATTATTATGTCATTTTCCATCATATTTTGATTTCTGCTATGGTCGCACTACCAACCAAGTCTTCGGGAAGACCTAAGGCAGGTTGTGGCGTGTTGTTATGGCTCCATTTCATGTTTTTTCTATCTTCCCCATCATCCCTAGTGTTACATAGACAAAGTTCTCCTTAGTGTGTGGGCTGTACTTAATAAGACAATTTTTGTATATCTCTTAAGCTGGGGTTTCCAGGGATTCCTTCAATGTGTTGTTTTGTTTCCATTTTTTATCATTCCAAGTGCACCTACTATCACTGGCACAACTCTTGTTTTCAATTTCCACATTTTTTTCTATTTCAATTTCCAGGTCTTTATAGTTTGACAGTTTTTCAAATTCCTTGATTGCTATGTTACAATCCGCTAGACAAGCCATATCAATTAATAAACAAGTTATTATTATTATTATTATTATTATTATTATTATTATTATTATTATTATTCCTTCTTTCCCATGGTTATTCGTTTTAAAGATCTCATGCATTATGGCTGTTTTTCATCTATGTGCCAGGTCCCTTCAGGACGTAGGCGATCATGATTTTCCACGTCTTTCCATCTTTGGTTGATTCGTAGCACGATTTCTCTTGTTGCCCCACACAAACTCCGCTCTGACACCCACTTGCTCTGGCCCGTCAAGTCTGTTACCCGCTCGCTGCTTCCTCCTGTCTCTCTTTCCTTCTATCTGACCTGTGAGTATTATATTCTTCAAGCCCTCCTTCCTCATTACATACCCCAGGAACTTTAGCTGTCTTCCTGATGCTCAGTGTTAATTTCCTTTTCGTTTCTATCATTTCTAAGACCTCATCATTGCTCACATGCTCGATCCATGATATCCGCAGCATCTATCTGTAGAACCAAATTTTAATTGCTTCAAGTTTTTCCTTCATCTATCCTATTTTCTTACTGTAGGACTTAAAATTCGTTCTCATAGACTCTAATGCCCAAATGGTGGTGTTGGTGGTGGTTGTTATTGTTATTATTATTATTTTAAGGGGTGCTGAAAAACTTTCAACCCAATCCAATTCCCAAATCAGTCTAAATTGCTAAACATTTTCATGTTGGCCGGACTGAAATCTTTTTCAGTACTTCCTTTTCTCTTACAGAACCTCCGCTTCTCTTTAAAATTCTGAATTCTTTAAAAAGATAAAGCAGTCTTTACTTCTGTGACATTTATTCCAGTAGCATTGTTGTCACTGTTATCAAGCTATTAACGATGTCTATTACAAGTGCAAGTAATAATCACTAAGACACACTTGTTCTTTAATCGATTGTGTATATTAATACATCACAAGAATGTTTGATTTTTCAGTTTATTACCCGAAATTAGGAGTTACATGCTCGTCTGTGTGATTAAGATTTTTAAAGATGGCGCCGAGACGCCATCTTTAAACGTAATGTAATCTCGCATCAACATTTTTTTATTTCAAATCTTTAAATGAAAAAAAATCATATCACACACTTAATTATTTGCTTTTGTATAGAATTTATATCTTTATATATTTAACTTAATTTTAAGATTTATTTACTTTAAATTGGCACATTCTTTTACAACTGTATAATAATTTATTTTATTCCGATCTATAATTAACTATTTCATGTAATTTCAATCAGAATATCTTTTTATATCTTTGTTATATCCTTCTCAGTTATTTTCCATCTTTCAAAGTTTAATCGGTGTATCTTTTACGTATGAATATGATTTGATGCTTTATGCATTTTATCTAACTGTGTAATTTAGTACTTTATATAATTAATAATTTATCATTTATCTACATATGTAGTTTAATATTTAAAATAGTTTTTTATCGGAATATTTTTTACATCTGGATTTTTACATCTGGACTAGTGATTCTAATATGTATTTAGAAATTCTGGATAAAATGCAAAGAAGAATCTAACCTCACCTGGCATCTCAGTTTCAGTCACTTTCGCACCATCTTAATGTAGCTTCCCTGTGTCTTTTCTACAAATATTCTTTTGTAATTGTTCTGATGAGCTTTGCTCTATGGTAACTTCACTTTACTAATTTATGTGCTGGTGCATTGGATATCGGCTCGGAACGAGAAATCGGAGAGCCGAGTTCGAATTCCAGCTGAATTCATTGCATTCACTTATGCGCAAATACCCTTGGGAAAGGTATTAATCCGCCTATTCCTTATGGCTTAAATAACAGGACAGATTGGGTTCTATAGCCTTGGTCGGCAACCAGTCTACCGCAGAAAGCAATGGCAACCTACTGCGGGATAATCTTCTGCCCAGTCAGTCATGTCTCTATCGAGACATGATCGCCCAAAGCGTGTATCACGTATGGCACTCAACTGACTGACTGACTAGATTGTCAGCAAGGTCTCATCATTTTACAGTCTAGATGTAACCATAAATTTTTAAGCTGACAGTTTCTTCTCTCGTAATTCTCGCTTGTGGAGCTTTTTTTTTTTTCTTTCTTTTCATCAATAGTTTAAAAACAATTTCAATCCTTATCTTCTGTGTTCTTAATTCCTGTTCTTTTTTTGTTCCTGTTTTTCTTTTTTTTTTCTTTAATAAGTTTTTTTCGTATATTCTCGCACTTATTAACCCCCTGCGTCTTAGTTGCTTTCTAAGTTCTATCTTTAAGTTAATTCTGTATGTACATGAAATGCCTACTTCTTTTACATCAGGATATTATTTAGTTATTCCTACCAATAATATATCAATGTATATAGATTAAATCAGTAATATGTTGTATACTAATATTTCTTAATGATATTTATAACAATAGTTTAATATTTTATCATATTTATATCTTTATATAACATCTTTATTTCATATCTAACTTTTGACGTAGTTTATTTGGCATATATATTACATTTTTTTAATATTCATATCACCCCAAACAAGGCATTTTACAGCCACTGTTTTGCAGAGGGTTACACAGGAGGAAAGGTATGAGAAAGAGTGACAAGTTATAGGGGGTGTCAGGAAGTGGGTAAGAAAAGAATGCGAATACTGATAAGAGTGGAGTTGACGGAGAAAGAAGCATTAGAGAGAGGATGCAAGTTAGTGAGATAGGAGATGACTATTGACTTTACATTTAAATTCTTGGAAGTTGTATCTGTCGGGGAAGCAAGTAAACGGAAGGGAATTCCACAGGCGGGAAGTGCGAGAAAAGAAGCTGATGGAATATAATTTGCGTTTACATTTTACTGGTTTCACAGTAAACGTGGGACCTAATTGCTAATCTTGTGGCTCGAATGAATTCATATATAGGGGGCACCAGTGAGCTAAGATCATTGGAACAGAAGCCGTGAAAGTATTTGTAGAAGAAACACAGGGAAGCCATATTACGCGGGTGAGAAAGTGACTGTATCTGATATATGAGTATAATTTAATCCTTTATATATTTTATTTATCAATATAATTTAATATTTGTCAAGTTTTAAATCAGTGCATCTTTTATAACTGGATATAATTAAATTCTGTGTTCTTTTGTTATTCTTTTTCTCATACCCCCTCTCTCTCTCTTCTCTCTCTCTCTCTCCCTCCCTCTTTACCTTATTTCCTTTCTCCTACTCTCTTTCCTCTCTCTATCCACTTTCTCTTTTCTGCTCTACCTTTCTCTATACCTTCTAATTTTCTGTATTGGCTCTCACCCCTCTCTCACTGCAATATGTCTTCCCTCACTCCTTCTCTTCTCTATTTCTCTCTCGCTCTCCCTCCTCTCTCTCTCTCTCTCCCTCCTCTCTCTCTCACTCTCTCTTCATGTTGCTCTCATTCTTTCTTCCTCTATCTCCTTTTCACACTCTCCCTTCTTCTATCTTCACATGCCTCTCTCTTTCTCCCTTTCTCTATGTCTTCATTCCTATTTATTTTCCGCGTTAAGCAAAGAGAAAAAATATAAAATAGATAAAATTACTATGGAGCGCCAATTGACAAATGTGACAAATTTCCTGTGCTTTTTTTTTATAATAACAAGTAGGGACAACAGCGCTAAATCCTGTTTTTATTCATTAGAAAAGAAGAGAAGAAACTCTTTTAATGAGATTTATGTATAATATAAAATCATAATTCCTTCCAGTAAAAAATAAACTTGACAACATCAAGATTTCGAAATTAGTGCCAATCAACAATCAAAAGAAAGAACAGCAAACAAAAAGAAAAAAAAATAGGGTGCGAGGGATAAATTGTCATTGAAATTACGCAAACATGAAAATAATACTGACTTCTCATTTTAACAGATATATTTACCAAAATTACACAAAAATATCTTGAAATACTGAAGAGTAAATTTATTCAATAAAATCACCATTTGCTTCAACCACAACCTCAAGAGTGCTAGGGAGTCTACTTCATCTCGTCTGGAGGATCTCCTTGTTTAAGTTGGTGAATGCGACCATAATCCTTGCCTTCAGTTCATCTTTGGTGTTACAAGGAGTTTTCGTGCTCCCTCGCTCAACTGCAATACACACAAAATAATCAAGGGAGTTGCAGTCTGAGGAGTTATGTGGCCAGATATAAGGGGTGATGTGGTCACGGAAACTATCTGACAGCTATGCCTAGATTCTCTTGCTCGTGTAGCATGGTGCAGAATCCTGTTACCAGATACAGTATCCAACAACAATCCACTTGACCGAGGTTCAGAACTATCTTCTCGAGACATTTGAGGTAGGCTTCTGTGTTGGGTATGAAACCCTGTGAGAAAATGAATGAAAGTATAACGTTGCCATCAATAGTGATCACTTCAAACATCTTCATAATCACCATTATATTCATCCAACACTTTCCGAATCTTCTACACTGTTTTCAGATTGACACCCAAACACACTGAAATGTTCGTATTGGAGTTTCCAGTGACGGGAATGCCAAACAGTACAGCATAATGTTTCCAAATTTCTAGTAGAGTGAATTTCCTTTTGGTGCTCTTTTTTCTCACAGACGATGCCCACCTGACCCTACTACATTGCACATTCAGCAAAATTAGATACAAACAGCATGCGTGAAATTCAAAATATAAAATTGCGACATTTTAACCATTGCTCCCAGTATAGTATTTACTAAGCACAAAGCGGTAAGTGTTAAACATCTTGTGAGGGTCGAACTCATTATACAAAATTTATGCTAAACTATAAAGCTCTCTATTACCTCACGATGAAAGAATCATGTGATCTATGACATGCCATTAAAAAGGTTAGAGAATGATGAACACGAAAAGATACTTACTCTGATATCAAATTCCCGCTGTGTCTATCGAACTAATAACGTTGCTAGTTGCCTGTCCACTGGCTCGCAAAGAACACCATATAAAAACAGCAGCAACATTACTCCCTAATGTTACTTTCAAGTGCACTCTACAAATTGTCTAACTTTTGAATTTCAGTCCGTATATATATATATATATATATATATATAGTGATCCGCAGACAGATCTGCTTCGCTGTACGGTTAGACATCCGATTGCTTTTACCCAGGATTGAAACCCAACCACACTGGCGTCAGTTGGTGATTCTCCCTCTGAGCTATGGTGATTCTACCTCTGAGCTACACACACACATACACACACACACACACACACACACACACACACACACACACACACACATATATATATATATATATATATATAATATAATATAATATAATATAATTATATAATTATGTATCAATTTTACATTGCAACATGGAAATTTCCTTGTTTCGAGATAGGTTCTCATCATCAGGCAATGTTGATGTGGTCGTGCAGATGATTTAAAACGTTTTAAATGTAAATCATCTGCACAACCACATCAACACTGCCTAATGATGAGAACCTATTTCGAAACATAGAAATTTCCATGTCACAATGTAAAACTGATACATAACTATATAACTATATTATATTAAGCTCTATAATACTCATTCTATTGAGCACTGTTTATTATAAAATAAATGCCTTGTACTCAAAATAAAAAAAAAACCTTGAGTCCTCTTCACTTAAAATTATATATATATATATATATATATATATATATATATATATATATATAATTTTAAGTGAAGAGGACTCAAGGATTTATATATATATATAAATATATATATATAGCAAAATAGATAACATGTGTTATCTTCCCTCTACAAATATGGAATCAGCTATTGCTCAACACCTAGTAGAATATATAGCCTGTGCCAAGTCGTATAAGAAAGAGTGGTTCAAAATTTTACATATAACTCGCAGAAGGATTTCGTGAAGTCTCTACATTTGTTGGGGGATATTTTATTTTAACTGTCCCTCGCTAATTATCTACACGCAATTTCTCCTTCCCTCCTTATATATATATATATATATATATATATATATATATTAATGCAGGTTTCATTGAATAATATAGACAAGTTTTGTCTATTAATTTTGTGTAGGATCCGTTCATACCGTCTGATATACTTGATAGTGATGTCGTTGAACGACAACAAAAAATCACAGTAATTGTTGATTTTTTTATCGGGTCTAAGCTTTCGGCTCACATAAGCCATTATCAAAGAGTAATTATTATTCAATTATTATTATTCAATGAAACCTGCATTAATGAAAAAATGCTGCCAAAATACACACAATTTAAATATATATATATATATATATATATATATATATATATATATATATATATTAACGTGTTTCACTCCCACTTTTTTGCAGTTCATTTTCGCTGCTGTTCTTTTCGTTTGATTTATATTTCTAACGATTTTCTCCTGATGAGATTTTGGACGAAAATGCCGTAGGGACTATCAATAAATTCCTTGTTATTAAAATAGCGTTCATTCAGTAATTATTTAGAACACTCTCACTACTGGCGTATGAATACATGGTATATCACACGCTAAAAGTCTGCCTCATTCTACCAAGCGCCCATAGCTCAGAGGTAGGATCGCCGACTGATGTCAATTCGGTCGGGTTTCAATCCTGGGTAAAAAGCAATCGGATGGTGTCTTCAGGCGATTTTCAATTTATTGAAAATTGCCCGAAGGCATCACTCATGTTAGAAACCTAGGTCGCGTAAAAACTCGTTTACAATTAAATATATATATATTGTGATAAACTGAAAGAACAGGTAGATTAAAACCCTACTGTTCAAGCATTTACTTTTATAAATAGTGCTTGATACAAAGTAGAACTTGATATTGTAATTTTGTTATTACTAAGATTTATAAAACCATTACATCACTACACAAAAGTTTCCATGTTTCAGAACAATACTCTTCTTCTTCAGGTGATATTTTGAAATAAATGGTGAAAATAATTTATTTAGAAAATATAAGATGAATTAATGGTTATTTCGAAAATGAAGTGGTAGTAGTTGGAGAATATGCTTGTAGGTGTCAGTATTGTTCAATCAAAAATGAGAATTAGGTAACTATGAAGTTGAATATTTGGGTCGCAACAGGAAGTAGAGTGGCCTGGTGTCAAGGCATGTCACTTTTTTAATTTTGTCTGGGTAAGATACATATTGGGACCATATAGCATCCCAGCGTTACAATATATAACTACAGTAAAAAAATAAAAAAAAAAAAAAAAAAAAACGCGAGAAACAAAAATTCAAATCCCGGAACAGTCAATTCATAATAAGCACCTGATGACTGCATAGTGCATGAATCTCCGAGTCATGCTATAGACGTAGGATAATACGTATATTTATTAATATTAATATATACTTTACAGTTATATTACATCGAGCACTGTTTTATTAAAACCAGAAAAATATTTATATATGCGCGTATACTTGCGTATATATACATTTGTCTATTTAATGATATTCACACGTCTAAATCTAAACTTATTTATAAATGGAACTTTGTCTGTGTGTCTGTCTGTCTGTCTGTCTGTGTGTGTGTGTGTGTGTGTGTGTGTCCGTTACCTATAGACTCCGAAACGGCTGAACCGATTTTCTTCAGTTGTACTATAAGCGTCCGCGAGTGTTCTTAGCTAGGTTTTGTGTCGAGGTACTCCCGATAAATAACGAAAATCGATAATCGAAAAAATCGGGTTATAGAAGGTGTGGTCCGATTTTAATCAAATTTGATACACTCATAGACAAAGACATAAGAAACTATATTCAGAAGTTTCAATGTTGCAGTTCTTACAATAGTGCAGAAAATCGATAATATATATATATATATATATAAGGCAAGATGTTTGTGTGTGTCTGTTTATCTGTCTGTATGTCCTTTATACATTTATACAAATCCGCAATTTTTATCTGATTCTCACCAAACTTCACACAAATATTATTTAGGCTGAGTCTGAGCTCCAGAACCATGGATTAGTTTTAAAGCTTTCATTACACCCGAGCCACGCCGGGCTATACTGCTAGTATCAAATATTCCCTCTAACTACTATTGAAACTTATAGAAAGCTGAAATATAACCAATTATGTACACAATAATCAATCACACATATTGTTGTAAATGTAAGGTCAATAGACACCTCCTAACACACTAACCTGCTCCCATTTTATCAAACACTCTTCCCATCTGCCCAATTCTCATCCTCGCTATCCTTACTCATCTGTCACCTTCCTCCTGACATTCCCTATGTCTAACCACTCCTTCTCTTTACCTTCCCCTATGTAGCCCCATGCGCAATAGTGGCAGTGGAATGCCTTGCTTGGGGTGAGATGATTAAAAAAAAAAATTAAGTACCAAAGCATCACATACACATAATCTTGCAAGGAATTCGATTCTCGTTGGCTGTTCAATATTTGTGGCCTTGTACCTGACTAAATTAAGTAAATATATGGGATTAGCCTCAATAGATCATCTGACTAAAACAAAATAATTAAAATGTCACCTGCAATTCGAATTTATAACTATTCGAATCCTATTTTCAATTAACTAGACTGCGAATGCCACGAATAGGTTATTTCGGTTGACACACTACTATTATACTCATTTAGTTGCCATTTAATACTTTTAATTAAACGGATATTGTATAAGAGAGAGGTGTTGAAAAGTTCTCGTCCCAACCCACTGTCCAAGATCAAAGGAGATGACTAAACTTCAGAGTTTTTTTGTTTTTTTTTTCTTGACGTATCTGAGAATTTTCATCACGCCCCAAGATGTGTAAATCATTTTTTTTAATGTGGTGGATGTGAGGCGAGTGCACTGCATAGCCGCTTGGAAAGAAAATTCGTAGAGACAAACTAGAATTCTAGTTTTTGTTACATTCATATACATTTGAGAAACATAAAAACCCATCTTCTCCCTCCAGATACGGGTTAAATATTAGGATCGTATTTAGTGACATCATTATTATTCTCCCCACCAAAATTCTTAAAGCAATATTCAATCGTAATAAAATAATTATTCTTAGAATCCCAAATATGTTTTGGCTTTAAATAACCCCAAATTGGTATTAAGCCATAAAAAAACGAATCAGTCAGTGTTTAAATGTGCTTTTTTTGATGTCTTGCAACTTGAATAAATAAAAATTTAAATGCTAAAAATGTAAGACTATAAATTAGTAACTGTGAGGTATAAAAATTAAATTCTAATTCTTAAGTTTACCGGGGCCCTAAAAAAACTTTTTTTTTTTAATTCTCGTCAGGAATGTTTGACATTAATTAGCATGAAATAGTTTTATAGTAATTGCTTAACAAATAAGATTAAGAAAAAGAGTCAAATATCATTTTATTTAATAAGGAAAAAATAAATAAGACAAACTAAGTCGAACTTTACATTTTTTCAAGATGAATTATTTTAACTAGTATTACCCGTATTTAATGTCTTACTGAATATCACGTTCAATATACCAAAGTTAAGCAACGTGAGCCTGGTCAGTACTTAGATAGGTGACCGCTTGGGAAGTCCAGGCGCTGTAAGCGTTCAGTGACGGATGTTCGTTGTGGTGCAGTGGATGTCGGCTTGGTGAGCCGAGTTCGAATTCCAGTTGAATAACCTGCTTTCACTTAAGCACTGGTACCCTTAGGAAAGGTATTAATCCGTCACTTCCCTCCAGTTATGGGTTAAATAAATGGATGGGGCCTGGAGGCAACCCATCCAGTGTTGGTGTCACAATAAAAACACCCTTGGTAGCCCTGGCGAAGCATCAAGTATTCAGCTATTTGACAAGATTACGAATTTCGCTATAAACTGTGCCAGGGTTCCAAATGCACAGGGAATACTGGAGATGGTGTAGTGAGTTCGATCTAGGACAACGTACTTAAATTTTGTTGTTTTCTTTTTTTACCTTTTCTCGCCGAAATCAAACAACGTCTCCGTATGTAGATTGCGTCTTCCCACGCATTTAAAACGGAACAGTCCATTATTTATGAGGTATTGACAGGGCGTTTATTTCGTTCTTTCTTTTTATGCTGTTTCTCATTTAAATCAAACAGCGTCTCTGATATGTCTTTTCTGTCAATCCACGCAATCAAAATGAAATAATCCATTATTTATGATGTGTTGGCACGGCGTAAAGCATGTACGTTTTGACGAAGGAATTCAGGGAAAGATTAATAGGATTATAAGAAGATATTAGCAAAATCCGTAAAATGTTTACAGTTGCTATTTTAATTTTCTGATGTATCATAACTCAATAAATTCCTTGCGAGTTTTACAACTATAAATTACGTCTAATGATTCCTCTATATTCTAATCAAATATTCAAGCGTCACAACTTTAATAATATATTGCACTATGAGTATAGCCCGGCGTTGCAACTAATCCATGGTCCTGGAGCTCAGACTCTTTGGACATTGGCATAATAGACTAAAAAGCAATAGTTTTATTCCAGTTAAAGCGAAACCATAGATTGAAAGAAAAATGAATGGATGTAAGTCAAATTTTGATTTCCTGGTATCGATATCAAATAAGTTTTTTCGTCGTAAACTGAATTTTGAAGGCTAAATAAGTCCTCTGAGTAAATGGTATTATGGCTGAGACTAAGAACTACAATTATAACTACTTACAGCCAAACCCGAAGCAAAAACTAAAATAAAACGGCTGAAAAAAATACAGACATACAGGCAGATAAACAGACACACACACAGACATCTTGCCTTTTATATACATATATTATCGATTTTCTGCGCTATTGTAAGAACTGCAACCTTGAAACTTCTGAATATCGTTTCTTATGTCTTTGTCTATGAGTCTATCAAATTTGATTAAAATCGGACCACTCCTTCTATAACCCGATTTTTTCGATTATCGATTTTCGATATTTATCGGGGATACCTCAACACAAAACCTAGCTAAGAACACTCGCAGACGCTTATAGTACAACTGTGTAAATTTTCCAGAAAATCGGTTCAGCCGTTTCGGAGTCTATAGGTAACCGACACACACACAGACACACACACAGACACACACATACACATACACAGACAAAGTTCCATTTATAAATAACTTCAGATTAACAATCATAAATACAAATGCTAGTCATTATCTTAGGGAAACTTTCCTACCTACTATCAGTAATGATAACGCTAGTCTCCTAGAGAGCAACACAAGGCACCTCCTTGGCTTCACTCTCTCAACAGATCTCAAATGGAACGGCTTCATCGATTATATACTACATCTATTGCTAGAACGATTGGGTCAGTGTGCCGGGCCAGAAAGTTTCTCTGGTCGGAATCCATTTTGCACATTTTTAAATCTACCATTAATCCGTACATTGAAGACTGTTGCCATAAGTGATAGGGTAATCCTGCTATTCATCTTGAGGTTCTCGAAAAAATTCAGTCTTCAAGGTAATCGTTTCTGACTTGGCTGCCCACCTTAAGTCAATTTCTAACCGACATGATGTGGCTTCCCTCTGTCTTTTCTAAAAGTATATTTATAGCTACTGCTCTGATGGGTTTCTTTCCCTGGTGCCCCATATCACATCTATTTACGTGTGCTATTAAATTGGCATCAACGCCCCACTCTTTTACCATTGAAATAGATAAATGTAACTACCACTACTCCTCCAACAGTTTTTTTTCTCGCACTTCCCACCTGTGGAAATCCCCTCCGTTTGCTTGCTTTCTTGAGAGCTACAATCTCCAAAAGTTTAAATGCAACGTCAATTGCCATCTTCTGTCTCCATGAATCCCATCCTTCTCTTATCCTTTCTTTGACATCCCCTGTACCTTGTTTTGTTTATTTTTTTTTCTCTCTCACTGTCCACCAGTAGTGGTTCTGCCAAGCTTAGTGTGAAACGATTATAATTTTTTTTTTTTTTAAGTGAGTAGAAATGAAATGATTTAAAATTGACTAGGTTTTCCATTTCAGGGAAGCAGACGTTAAACATATGAGAGCATTATTGCTTTCTCTATTTTCTTGTTCTTTCTTTTCCTGAAACCAAACAACGCCCTTAATCCATCTTTTCTTCCGCCTACCCACGCTATCAAACAGAAATGGTCCATTATCTATCTGAGGTAATATCAGTGCATATTGTCCACGCTAAAGAAGAAACGAAGTAATTAACAGGATTATAACATATGTTTATGTAATCTTCTTCTTATTCTTCTTCTTCTTCTTCATCATCTTCCATGTGCCATATCTCTTCAGGACATAGGCGATTATTGCCCTCCACGTCTTCGTATCCCTGGTGACTATAAGCACGCTTTCTCCTCTTATCCCATCCAAACCATACACCTGCTCAGGCCCGTCAAATATCTTACCCGCTGCTTTCCTCTATCTCTCTTTCTCTTTATCTGACCTGTGAGTATCAGATTCTCCAAGCCTTCTTTCCTTATTACATGTCATAAGAACTTCAGCTGTCATCATTGCTCACATGCTCGATCCATGATATCAGCAGCATCCTTCTGTAAAACCACATTTCAGTTGCTTTAATTTTTTCCTTCATCTTCGATGATATTGTCCAGCATTAGCAGACATATTGAAGAACAGACATCACATAGCAATCCAGTATTCTTTTCTTTGTTTCTAGCAAAATTTTCCTGTTTCTTAATACTCTGCTCAGTTTTTGGAATGCGTCCTTGGCCATACCAATTCGCCTTCGGATCTCAGTGTCGCACTTTCCGTCTTCTGTTAGAACACTTCCCAAGTACTTACATTTTTGTACTTGCTTGTTTTAGTATCCCCAACCTGTATTTAGCATTTTGGGCAACTTTGTTTTTCTGATGACCATACATTCGGTTTTCTTGTAGTTTATTTGTAGTCCTTTCTTTCGACTTTCTTCTTCAACCTTTTTTTGGTTTTGTTTACTTTCCTAGTCGGCTATCACCACTGTAATTGGACTAAACATCCTGACTATTTCAGTCATTTGATTTGATTTTGTTATAAATCAGTAGATAAGCAGATTTTATGATCTTTTTTTGTTGCTCTTCAGAATCGACGCCGATTCTAAAACCTTTACGTCTTTTTTTTCCTATACTTGTAGGCCATCGATAATGTTATGATCCAAACAACTTAATTTCTGCCTTTACCTAAGATAGATAGATAGATAGACAGATAGATAGATCACGTGCTATCTGAAATAGATAAATAAATAGATCACGTGCTATCTAAAATAGATAGATAGATAGATAGATAGATAGATAGATAGATAGATAGATAGATAGATAGATAGATAGATAGATAGATAGGACACCTGCGCAAGGAGAATAACTTGACCGTGAAAAGCGAAGATGAATCCAAACTTGAAATACACTTACTGACTTGGTGTCAATTTAGACTAAATTCTGAGAAAATAACTTCTTTATTTCAACAACATGATAACGCTTGAACTGAGATGTTGTTCAGTTGGAAATCGACTCACCAAAATATGTTAATTTAACCCTCGTCATTCCCAGGAAGCCTCTTTTTAAAGACAACACTATCAGATTGCATCGTTTCATTTAATGTAGAGATGATATTGATAATTGTAACCATATGACATGTTGTTCCTGAATAAAATCTATCCTGTCAAAAAATATACATCTATAAAGGGAACTATGAATTTCAACAAAAGCGGTTTGTTTAGTGCATTTAAAAGTAATTAAAAGAAAAAACAGCAAGTCGACATATATGAAAAGTCCCCGGAGGATACAAAGTGAGATTTAAACTGCCAGTAGTTGAGAGGACTTGTCTACACGCTTCATAGTCATTCGCATGATTCTTGCCGCTACACTTTTTATCTATCTATCTATCTATCTATCTATCTATCTATCTATCTATCTATCTATCTATCTATCTATCTATCTATCTATCTATCTATCTATTCTATCTATCTATCTATCTATCTATCTATCTATCTATCTATCTATCTCATTCTATTCATATCTATCTATCTATCTATCTATCTATCTATCGATCTATCTATCTATCTATACCAGATACCTTACATCTATTTAGTTATAGTTATTATTATTATTATTATTATTATTATTATTATTATTGTGTACTGCAACTCAAAAGCTATAAAGTTTTGGTGCTTAATGCACCATCATCAGGCAGCGAAGTGGGATTAATTTACTTGGTTAGATAGATAGATAGATAGATAGATAGATAGATAGATAGATAGATAGATAGATTTAAAAAGATAAAATTAAACTGAAAATAAAAAAGGCTAACAAATTCTTCATCTAATTCGTTCTTGAGGACACGTGGCCCAGTGGATATAGGCGCTGGTTAGTTCCTGTGATTTGACCCAAACAGTTGTAAATTCATTTCCATGCAACAGCAGTGGCATGACCTTCTCTATAAAGAAGGTCATGGCAGTGGTGAACAAATAACGTAGGGAGTCGGGTTAGGGAGATCATTCATCACTACCAGAAGCAGCTCACAACGAATGAGAATGATATATCCCAGTGATTGTAATAAAGGCTTCGGTTCGAAATTCCTATCACCTGAAGAAGGCCGGAGCGTACAACGACCGAAACGTCGTATAAATAGCAATGAAGATGAAGACAATAGTCCGAAGAGTGTAAATTCTACCTGATATATATATATATATATATATATATATATATATAGGTGTGTGTGTGTGTATATATATATATTGTTAAATATAACAGACAATGAATGACTATTACATTTAATCATGAGCCGTTCGAAACATGGTATTTTGGCTTTAATTTCATGTGAAAATAAAGACAAAAATTGCCCAACATTTAGATATTTTTATTATGCTGGTTCTAACCATCTTCAGAGAGGTTACAGGGACGTTAACATAAAGACATCCACCATCATAGATGATTTTATGAGTTGATATACAACTTGATAAGCAACGATAACCTTCACCAAATAGCTGATGCAGTCCGTAAATTTCTAACGCGGTTCTATGACGTCACACCGCGTAAGAGACCGAATTTTTTGAGATTTTATTAAGTGTGGGTTGTTTTGATTTAATATTTAACAGTATATGTTTAGAAAACAGATAGATAGATAGATAGATAGATAGATAGATAGATAGATAGATAGAAGGTATATATATGTGTGTGTGTGTGTGTGTGTGTGTGTGTGTGTGTGTGTGATTATAAATATCAATATGTATATCTATGCAATTTATTATATATATTATATTATTTATATATTATATATGCGCGGTACTTATTTGAAAGCGCTCAATATCAGTGATAGAGCTGACACACACACACACACACACACACACATATATATATATATATATATATATATATATATATATATATATTGATTGAGTGATTGATTGATTGATTGATTAATTACTTAGTTTTTGGTCATAATAAGGTTAAACTAGTGCACATTTGTATTAAAAAGTGTTCAATACAATTATATTGTAGAACTTTTGAATATTTTTTATTTTTAAATGAGTTATTACGGGTTTGCCACTTCGGATTAAAGAAAAACAAAAACAAATATATATATATATATATATATATATATATATATATATATATATAATCTGCCAGACAGATATCTTTCTTAAGGTTTCTCAAATACGCTGGTCAATAGATAAATGCACAGTCTTTTTTCTTTTTGGTGCGGGGGTTGTTTTGTATGTGTTTTCCGTTTTTAGGGCTGGGGTTCTATTTTCAATAAGAGTATTAGCTATAGTGACGTTTGGCGTTAAAAAATATTGGATTAGAAATAAAATCCATTAATTCTTTGGAAAAAATATATAAAGTAAGATTTACTATTGTGTCATTTCGGATGTATATTTGCTTACAAATAGCTGACTAGATGTAGCCTTAAGTTCCATGCTAACAAATCCTTTTCTCGAATTTCTTACTTGCGTTCCGGCTCAATGCTTTCCAGCCAGCTTTAATCTGCAAAAATTTAAATGCCATGTTAATCACAGTCTACTGTTCTTCATATTACTCTTTTCTCTTCCCGTCCATTGTTAATGTTCATGTTCCTAATTCTTCTGTACCAAGTAACCCCTTGTGTCTTTGTGACGTTACTGTTTTGCATAGGGGGGATACCGATAGATAAAAATATTATACATAAAAACAAACACACGCATATTTTTTTAAAATTTAAGCCCAGTACGAGACTGGCGTCGAAATCTCATCAATTTACAGTTGAGCTGGCTAGATGTAACCGTAAATTTTATTCTAACATTTTTTTCTCTCACACTTTTCATACGTAGAGCTTTATTCCGGCTCTGTACTTTCCAGCTAAACATTAATCTGCAAAAATTTAAATGCAGTGTTAATTGCTATCTCCTTTCCTCCCGATTACCATTTTCTGTTTCTGCACATTATTAATATTCCTATTTTTATTTTTTCACACTCTGTAACCCCTTGCGTCTTAGTGGATTTACTGCCTTACTTCGAATGATGCCGATTAATGCTTTTTAAAAATAAACCCTCAAAAATAATTTCTCCATTGAGGGACGTTTCAATGTTTTTCCCTATTTTGTTTTTTTTTGTTTTTTTTTACTCTATCTACATTAGTAATTCCATAATAATCATATTAGAGTATTTACTTACAGAAGTATTTACTTACAGAACAAATCAGATTACATGATAAAAAGAAATAACATACTCTGTCGACCCCCCACAAAAAACTCCGCCAGGCAGATCATTTTACACCATCACAATGAATTAAGATGAATTTCGCCAAACGTATGAGGTGGTATCTGAAAATTCCCACGCTAGGTTGAAACAAAGTAAAACATTACACCATAAAAATCATATTTCATACTTCAATTTGTCCGTCAACTATTTCGGTGTACACCTTTAGGGAGGTTCACAGTTAATCTGAGTACATCTGGCACGTTTCAAAATCAACACGTAATTCCATCTTTCTGAAGGTTTCAAATACCGCCTGCGATGACGTTTGAATTTCATAAACGGCCTCATATTGGCGCTCTTTCAGCCTTCATTTTTGGAGGAAAACGTTGAAGTCAAACGATGATAATTTTTGTCAAATTTTCTGGCAATTTTTCTGATGATTGATATCTTCAACGTTCAGAAAGGGAAAGAAAAATCCTTGACCCGCACAACACACTGCGTTTTATACACGGAGATGGCAACAGCTTTTAACCAAAAACGAAATTCAAACTTTACATTACTCATCATCAGTTTCTAAAGAACTAATACTAATAATAGAATTAATACTAATAAAGAATTAATACTAATAATAGAATTAATACTAATAAAGAATTAATACTAATAATAGAATTAATACTAATAAAGAATTAATACTAATAATAGAATTAATACTAATAAAGAATTAATACTAATAATAGAATTAATACTAATAAAGAATTAATACTAATAATAGAATTAATACTAATAAAGAATTAATACTAATAATAGAATTAATACTAATAATAGAATTAATACTAATAAAGAATTAATACTAATAAATGAATTAATACTAATAATAGAATTAATACTAATAAAGAATTAATACTAATAATAGAATTAATACTAATAAAGAATTAATACTAATAATAGAATTAATACTAATAAAGAATTAATACTAATAATAGAATTAATACTAATAATAGAATTAATACTAGTAAAGAATTAATACTAATAAATGAATTAATACTAATAATAGAATTAATACTAATAAAGAATTAATACTAATAATAGAATTAATACTAATAATAGAATTAATACTAATAATAGAATTAATACTAATAAAGAATTAATACTAATAATAGAATTAATACTAATAAAGAATTAATACTAATAATAGAATTAATACTAATAAATTGTTATTAATCTGACATTTTAACACTTAAACGTTATTTTTAATGAATATTCATATTTTAGTAGACGCTCCGTTTATTTATTAAATAATGTGTATATTTTTTTAAGCTTAAATATATTCGAGAGTTTTTTCTTTAATAAGATTTCTCAAAATTTAGGCTAATAAACGAAAATAAATATACCGATTAATAAAAACCGAAGTATCTACTAAAATGTGAGTATCCACTAAAAATAACTTTTACAGTGATAAAATAATTCTATAAATAATTATTTTATATTGAAAATAGCCTGTTAGTCAAGACTGTGCTTCGAAAAGTTTTCTCACACAACGATAATCTTTGATTTAAAAGTCCTTTTTTTTAATTTTTAATATATAAATATGGTGCCGGAAATTCAACCCGTTCGCTTTGTCCGTATTAACTGCGCTTTCTAGTTTTCGTCTAACTTTCTGGCAAGTAAAATATCTTAAAAATTGCTTTGAAAATTACTTAGAAACTAAAAGATACAATTGGTTAGAATGTTAATGAATAATTTATGAATTTTAACGACGACGGTATTGTTGAGTTGTCTGAGAAAGGTAAATGGCAATTTAAATTGGAGATTCGACCAAATTATATATATATATATATATATCCAGATGAAGAGGATCCAAGGTTTTAAGGTTTTGAGTCCTTTTGGCATTTATTTTTTATAAACAGTGCTCAATACAATAAATATTGTAGAGCTTAATTTCTGTTTCGAGATAGAATCTCGTCATTAGGAAATGTTGGATGTTGGCTGTGAAAAAATTTTTTTTATAATATTACATTAACAGAAAATGCATAATAACTTCTGTAGGGGCTCCGATGATATTTGTCAAATTGGTCTTGTGCCAAACACACCCGAAGTCCCCACAATTTAAAATATCAGAAAGTTGAAAATTGGATGTTGTAATGTGGAAGAATAAAATATTTCGTTTTGTATGTTAAAGTAAATTTTGTATTAACTAAACAGAATAACAAGTTTATAAGAAAAAATGTTCAAAGAGAAAATCTACGTAGTTAAATGTTCCAGAGAAATAGTTAATAGTAGTAAAATATATGCATGTAAAAATATTAACAAGTTACTAATAAAGTCTGTGTTCCGTTCCTTTTTTTAAGACTGGCGAGAGAGTGAAAAGGAAGGTGAGGTAATAAAGGAAATTGTACTTATCAGACTTTAGATTTTAGGAGTCAGTTGAAGTATCTTGTTGTTGTTGTTTCATGGACGGCGTGTGAGTAAAGACGAAGAAAGGAAAATTGGAAGGAGAGGAAGAACAAATGTATGTCAACGAGACATGAGAGGGTCGGCGTCTTGAAATTTCTTTTGTTACATTTTAGCGTGTCGTCTTTATGCTCCCATCTGACAGACTGATTCTGACTTTCCTTCCCTCCTTCTTTATACCGATTCACCTTTTCACACTGGATCGCTAACTTTTCTCTCAGTTTTGCAAATCGCTTCCTTTCATTGGTTAGAAAATAAATTTAACATCTGATCGCGAAATCTGGCTTCGTCTTTTTCTTTCAACGAGAGGTCAATTCTTTTCCTATTCGGCAAAATTAAATTCCACATTTGACTATGAATTTTTGCCTTGGTCTGTTTTTTTCCAAAATGTTTTCAGTCATTCTGATCCATTTTTTGCGGATGTGAAATTTTACTTTTTGCGTTCCGGTTAATTCTTGGATAATATAGGATCTGTATTGCGTTGTGGTGCAGTGGATATGGGCTGGGAACGAGAAACAGGGAGCCGAGTTCGAATTCCAGTTGAATTCCTTGCATTAACTTACGCGCAAATACCCTTGGGAAAGGTATTAATCCGTCTTTTCCCTCCAGTTATGGGTTAAATAACAGGAGAGATTGGGTTCTATAGCCTTGGTCGGCAACCAGTCTACCGCAGAAAGCAATGACAACCTACTGCGGGATAATCTTCTGCCCAGTCAGTCATGTCTCTTTCGAGACATGATCACCCAAGCGTGTATCACGTATGGCACTTAACTGACTGACTGAATATAGTAGTTGGAATAATGATTAAGGCTTCTACTGGTCATAAAGTGGAGGATCAGTTTATTACTTCATAACAATAGGAAACCGATCCCCCACTAATTACTACATAATAATATAATACATTTCTTTCCCCTCTAGCTATGAATCAAATAACAGGACAGATTGGATTCTATAGCCTTGGTTGACAACCAGTCTACCGCAAAAAGCAATGACAACCTACTGCGGAATAATCTTCTGCCCAGTCAGTCATGTCTCTTTCGAGACATGATCACCCAAGCGTGTATCACGTATGGCATTTAACTGACTGAAATGCTTTCTCAAATGTGTGAAATTTGAGCGTTAGAACTCTTCAAGCGTCTCCAGGAATATCTTACCTTTCACTAATTTCTTGTTTTGCGTTTTTTATTTTTAATCATTTCACCTCAAGCAAGACAGGACCGCTACTGGTGTGCAGTGAGTTATAGTAAGAGAAAAGACTGGGTACAGAGCGTATTGAAGAAAAAATAAGAGAAAGTACAGGCATATCGAAGAATGGATAAGAGAAGGATGGGAATCAAGGAGATATAAGATAGCAATTGAGGTTGCAAAGTTCCACAGTTGTGAAGTCCGATAAAACAAACTGTTGAAGTAGAAGTGACGGTTACATTTAACAATTTCAACGGTAAATGTGTGGGACCTACTTCCCAATCTAGTAGCACGTTTAAGTTCACCAGGGGAAAAAAGAGCAATTGTTATAAAAGTATTTGTAGAAAAGAGGGAAACCACGTCACGTCAGTGAGAAAGTGCCTGAAGTCGAAATGCCAGGTTAGGACCGGTTAGATTGCAGATCATTCTTTGGATTTTGTCGCAAACCTCGGGATGAATAGCAGACGCACCCGACCAGATATGGCAACAGTTTTCAATGCACGGTAGATTTATAAATGTGCGAGATGGATTCTGACGAGAAAATATTTCTGGCCCAACACAAAGAATGAACCTTACCAGCAGTAGATACAGCTACAGATTCGATGTATTCATTCGGTAGCGTAAAATCCTAACAATTTTTACTATAATAGAAAGATGATTATTTTGCATTAATATCCATGCAGACATTGAAAGTGATACAGAAAGACACATGAACGTATTCATTTATTGGAGGATTTTCTTTTATCCTGAGAAAGTGGTGTTATGATCCCTTAAGAACTTTATCCTACATCTAAGCTTCTATAATTTGGCGTTCAGAGAGTAATTTGTGATGTGCGTATATCCTTTAACTCAGTGGCATACAGTAGAAGCCAAAAAGCATAAATGAGTTTGCTCTGGAGAAACAGACGAAGACAAAGCACAGCTGAAATTTTCTGACCAATCTTTTCGTATAGAAGTAAGATTTATGCAATAAAATATTTCGTCTCATGATATACGAATATTCTTTTTCTAATTTAAATGTTAGTTGGCACTGAAACAAATGGTACGTGCAGCCTTTTTTAAAAATGTAGCATAATTGACGGCTTCCCTTAGGGGACGCAGGTTCGAATACCGCCGGAAGATGCATATTTCCCAAACAATATTTCTCGATTTTTCAGGTCAGTAAATATAAATAAAAATACTGTTATATTATAAAAAAAAAAAAACAGAGTATCTACTGAAATATCAAAAATATTGTTTAAACAAATAAATTAAAAATATGTCGGAATTAATCTATTTTGTAACGTATTTTGTTATATATAGTGTGTTCCAATAAGTTATATATATATATATATATATATATATATATATATATATATATATATTCATAGTTTAATTACTTAATTTTTAGTCATAACAAAATTAGACCAGTGCACATTTTTATTAAAATGTGTTCAATACAATTATATTGTAGAACTTTTGAATATTCCTCATTTGTAAACGAGTTATTACGCGACCTAGATATCTACCTTGTGGTGTCTTCAGGCAATTTGCAATAACAATAACTGAAAACACCACATGGTAGAAACCTACGTCGCGTAATAACACGTTTACAAATGAAGAATTTTTTTTACAGTGGCAAGTTTGTTTTTTTTTGTAAAGTGCTTGATATCAAGATAGAAATAGGGCGTTAATAGAATTAATGTGTAGAAAAATTAAAATATTGGATTAATTCGTAACATTTTCTAATGTTTAGCGTGGGAAATCTGAAAGTTACGACATTTTTACATATTCGGAAAAGAGACAGTTCAGCATGTCTTTTTGTATGATTCAAGTGTAGTTTGATAATTTCTACATAATTTAAAGTGAAAATGGATGAAAATGTGATGCATTTTTGGCATTTGACGCTATTTTATTACAGGAAAGAAAAAAGCGCTGTACAAACAGCAAAAATTATATTTGCCATTTATGGAGACGGTTCCATAGCAGAGAATCCTGTTCGGATGTGTTTAGCTAGTTTCAGTGCTTCACGATTTAACGATAAATCCTTAGACAAAAGTATAGAACCTCCAATTAGGATTAACTTGTCATAGCTTAACTTTTTGAGTATCGTTAACATTTGCTTTTCGTTTTATATATATATATATATATATATATATATATATACTGCTTGATTCGGCCATTGGAGATTTTACAAGCCGGTAAAGGTGGAACTTTTTAGTAATAATATCTCAAATATTTTCGATGAGCGGAATATGTTTAGGAAACGGAAACGCTGGGTTACCTGGAATTGTTATACGGACGATGGTGCCATAACCATTTACAAGAATTCATAAAAATGAGTTTATTTCTTTCTTTCTCCTCCGAGAGTTACTAATTTATTTCCACAGATCGACAGAACTGGGCGTTGTTGCATTACACAACCATATTTGAAACCTAATCTATTTTAAAGCATTTTCAATGGCACCGTATACAAAGACCTGCTTAGACAAGTCATTTTCTATGACGCATTTTGTATTATGTATTGCCCCACCTCTAGCGGCACGTCTCTCTCTCTCTCTCTCTCTCGCTCTCTCTCGCTCTCTCTCTCTCTCGCTCTCTCTCTCTCTCCCTCTCTCTCTCGCTCTCTCTCTCTCTCTCTCTCTCTCTCTCGCTCTCTCTCTCTCTCTTCACTTTTCAAAACCTTACTGTTCAGAATTTTTTGTCGAACTGTAGTTCGAATCCTGAAAGATACACTATACATAAAAAATCTTAGAGTACGCTTAATTTTTCTAAAAAGCAGCCGGTTCTTTCATATAATGGCAACCTATTGCGGGATAATCTTCTGCCAAGTCAGTAATATCTCTTTCGAGACATGATCGCCTAAGCGTGTATCACGTATGGCACTTAACTGACTGACTGAGTAAATTGTTAAAACATGGGGAAATATCGCGTGAAATAAAATAGCAAAATAGCGCTGCACAGCTATGGAAAATCTAATTTGTTTTCTACTTGAGCTCCTTGATAAAAAATTTAAAAAGAATCAGCAATATTATTGATCCTGATCTGGCAGTTCGGTTTCAGTCACTTTCCCATCGCCGTAAAAATGACTCACCGTCTTTTCTATAAATATTGTCATGGTCAGTGTTTTGATAAACTCTTCGCTATGATACGTAGACTTTATGAAATTAAACGCATATTAGACTGGCATCGAGATCTCATTAGTTTATAGGTGGACCGGCTAGATGTAGCCGTTAGTTTTATGTTAATAATTTCTTTTCATCGAAGATAAAGAAAAACTTGAAACAACTGAAATGTGGTTCTTTAGAAGGATGCTGCAAATATCATGGATCGAGCATTTGAGCAATAACGAGGATTTGGAAAGGATAGAAACGAAAAGGAAATTAATACTGAGCATCAGAAAAAGACAGCTAAAGTTCCTGGGACATGCAATGAGGAATGAGTGCCTGGAGAACCCGATACTAACAGGCCAGATAGAGGGAAACAGACAAGGGAAAGCAGCGGATAAAATATTTGAAGGACATGATCAGGTGGATGATGGAACGAGTTTTGCGTGTTGTAACAGAAGAAAGCGTGCAAAGAGCCACCAGGGATATGGAGACGTGAAAGGACAGGGCACATAAAAGAAGAAGTTTATTTTCTCAAACTTACGTGGCTTTCCTTTGCCTCTTCTACAAATACTTCTACGGCTTCTGCTCCAATGAACTTAGCTCACTGGTGCCCGCATGTATATATTTACACTAGCCACTAGACTAGCAACTAGGTCCCACCCTTTTACAGTGAAACCGATAAAATGTAACGGTAATTTCTACTCTAACAGCTTCTTTTCTCGCACTTCCCGCCTGTGGAATTCCTTTCCGTATACTTGCTTCCCCGACAGCTACAATCTCCAGGAATTTAAATGTAAGGTCAATAGGCTTCTCCTATCTCCTATCTCCTAACTCACTAACTCGCATAGTTCTCTCAAGCTCTTTTCTCTATCCACTCCACCCTCATTACATCGGTATTCTCATCCGTCTATTGCCCTCCTTCTGACATCGCATATAACTAACCCCTCTTTCACATCACTTTCCCTTATGTAGCTCCTGCGCAACAGTGGCAGTAAAACTGCCTTGCTTTTGGTGAAATGATTAAAAAACAACAATATGTACGCAACAAGAAAGTCTTGGAGAAAATGGGAACAACAAAAACTCATAATTAAAGAGTGACGTTGAAATTTATGAGGTACAAAATGAGGAATGAAAACCGTGAGAAATTAACACTCACGCGCGAAACAGTTGGGAATCAGTGAGTAAGTTATTTAACGAGATTGTGTGAAAGTATACGATTTATTGTAGCGAGTAGTGACCGCCAATACCTTGAAAGTAAAAGGCACGTAAGTGAAGAATATATTGGTAAGAGGGGTGAGTTTTCACAGGCAATGATGGAACACTAATCCCTCGTCCCTAAAAAGATAGAAAATGCGGTCCCAAAACACAGAAATCAGCTGCAAGACTCCAATGAACGTTTGAATACTTGTGCACCAGGGTTCACCTGTAGGCATGCACGTGTATTCGTGCGTATGTACATCAGCATCTTTTTTGTTGTTGTTGTTGTTGTTGTTGTTGTTGTTGTTGATGACTAAATGCTTAGATGTTTACTGATGGCGAATGCGATGAAAAATGACAGCTTGACACCTTCATTGAGATTGAGGAGAATCTTTTCAATTATTCGTGCATCAAAGACAGACATATTGATTCCTGATTCCTTAGAACATCCATTTCCTGCAGGCAAGGTAGAACACAAGATAGCAAAATCCAACTCTAGCAAATTGAATTTCCAATCAAGTGTCGAGAAGCTTCATTCGTAACGATTTCAGGGCCGAATTTTAACCTATCAATTCGAGTTACAATGCTGTATGAACAGCCATTGTACGCATGTTTAGCATAACCTTTTTTCTTCTTCTTTTATGTGCCATGTCCTTTAAGGACGTAAGCGACCATGGCTTTCCACATCTCCCTGTCCCTGGTGGCTCTTAACAAGCTTTCTCCTGTTGCACCATGCAACCCTCGTTCCGTCATCCACCTGATCAGGTCCTTCAACTATATGTTATCCACTGCTTTCCCCTGTCTATTTTTCCCTCTATCTGGCCTGTTAGTATCAGGTTCTCCAAGCCCTCCTTCCTCATTGCATGTCCCGGGAAATTTAGTTGGCTCTTCCTGATGCTTACTATTAATTTCTTTTTCGTTTCCATCCTTTCCAAAACCTCATCATTCCTCACATTCTCGATCCATGATATCCGCAGCATCCTTCTGTAGAATCACATTTCAGCTGCTTCAAGTTTTTCCTTCATCTTCGAAGATATTGTCCAACATTCACTGCTATATTAAAGAACCGACATCACATAGCAATCCAGTACTCTCCTCTTTGTTTCTAGTGAAATTGTCCTGTTTCTTAATACTTTACTCAACTTCTGGAATGCTTCTTTCGCTATGCCAATTCGCCTTCGGATCTCAGTGTTGCACTTTTCGTCTTCTGTTAGAACACTTCCTAGGTATTTAAATTTCTGTACCTGCTTGATTTTAGTGTCCCTCATCTGTAATTGGCATTTTGGGCTGCCCTTATTGCTGATGAGCATGCATTCGGCTTTCTTGTAGTTTATTTTTAGTCCTTTCTTGTCACTTTCTTCAGCTACGTTCTGTAGGAGGTTTTGTAGTTTTCTTTCTGTGTCTGCTATCAGCACTGTAACATCTGCGTACCTTAGGTTGTTTAAATTTCGGCCTTCGATGACGAATCCTTGTATAACTTCTAGGGTTCTCAGCATAATAATCCTTCAAAATGATGCTATCGAGTTACAATCGGACTTCAACTAATATGACTCGGATTATCGAACGATAATAATTATGATATATATATATATATATATATATATATATATATATATATAATCATCTTGCCCTAAGCAAGGCATTTTATTGCCACTGTTTTGCAGGGGGTTACGCAGGAGGAAAGTTATGAGAAAGAGTGACAGGTTATAGGGGGTGTCAGGAAGTGGTTAAAAGAAGGATGAGAATACTGATGAGAGTGGAGGGGACAAAGAAAGGAGCATGAGAGAGACGGTGCAGGTTAGTGAGATAAGAGATGACTGTTGACTTTACATCTAAATTCTTGGAGATTGTAGCTGTCGGGAAAGCAAGTAAATGGACGGGAAGTGCGAGAAAAGAAGCTGATGGAGTAGAATTTACGTTTAAAATTTATTAGTTTCACAGTAAAAGGGTGGGGCCTAGTTGCTAATCTTGTAGTTCGAGTAAATTTATATATAGGGCGCACCAGTGAGCTAAGAAGCCGTGAAAGTATTTGTAGAAGAGACACAGGGAAGCCACATTGCGCCGGTGAGAAAATAACTCTATCCGGGCTGCCAAGTCGGAATCTGTCACATTACAGATCCTCCGTTGGATTTTGTCAAGGACACCTTGATATATATATATATATATATATATATATGTATGTATATGTATTTATCATAACATCATCGTTCGGTCGAGGGTAAGTGTAGATCGGAAAAATGTCATTTATTGACCCACTATCTATCCTAATAAAAATAAGGAGAGAGATGTAATGTCTATATCGGAATTTCAGCGGGAATTTGAAAGCAACGTCTTTATACACACACTCCTTCACTCCTTCACCCACCCTAGTATAAGATACCAAACAACAGTTTCTAGAAAATACTTAGAATTAAAAGAAACTTAACTTAAATCCCCAAACTCATAGACAAGGCTAGGAACCCTAATAGCTTAAAAGATAGGTGCAATCTGTGTTTGACAGAAAAAATTTTAATTTTAAAATTTCAAGAGCAAAATATACTCCTGAACAAACAAAGAGATATCATAAGTATGTGTCGTCATAGAAATAAGTGTAAATTACAATAATTGTCCTATTCTCCCAATTAGTCTCAATAGTTTTTTAAATTTTGGCCAAGCAGTTACTTACCCACCACCTACCACTACCAACTCAAAGCTCAAGCCACATACCTCCCACTACCAAAGAAAAAATTACTACTAAATTCTTCCCCCTAGACTAACCCAAATAAAACCAATACATTCTAACCCTTCCTTTACCTAAGTTAACGTCTGGGCTTAGAATTTTTCCACATTCTCTGTTTATAGGGGGTCGAAGAATGCAGACCTTAAAATGACATGTTGAAAATATAATATAATATATATATATATATATATATATATATATAATATTAACTATAGTAACAACTATATTAAATAGTAAAACTAATATTAATCAAGCTATAATTTAAATCGTCTTATATAACCCAAAAAAGGGGAAAGCAAAAAAAGAAAGAAACAAACGAAGTACATAAACAAAAAGTCAAGCACTGTCTTATATATATATATATATATATATATATATATATATATATATATATATATGATAATACAAGTATAAAGTTTGTCATTTAGCTGACTGATATTATCTTCAGTATCTAAAATCTGGAGTTTTGTTGACGAACACTTTTTTGTAATTGCTCAATCAACTCATCAGGGTGTTTCAGCAATTTACTGCGGTTTTTCTCATTTTTCGTTATTTTCATACTAAGTTTCATTTAATAAATTTATGTGCTAGTTGAGAGCTCCTATTAATAGTGTTAGGTTGACTATCTTTTTTGCGTGTGTGCTTTTGTGCCAATATATATATATATATACACTAGCTGCCGTAATTATTAGGCCACCCCAGTGTTTTAAAAAATGATGTATTTCAAAACATTGTATATATATATATATATATATATATATTATTGGAAACACGTGTGTTATTGCTTGTCTGTTCCAAAATACATACACACGAACGCTGCTTGGTAGGACAGAACAACGATGGGAAAGCGGTTAGCAGATGACGGAAAATATGACACAGAAATTCGAAGAAGCCTTAAAATAGCGAAAGCTAGCTTTCAAAAATTAAACAAAGTATTTAGAAACAGAAATTTTGTTTCTTATAAACAAAGAAAAGCGCGCTGAATTGAATTCTCATATATGGCAGTGAATTATGAACAATTTCCTCACAGATTAAGAGGAGACTTCAGGTAACAGAAAAGGTGGTTCTACAAAAGAATACTGAATATACCATGCATGGAAGGATCGTATAAGCAACATGAAGGTCTGAGGCAAAATAGAAACGAAAAGGACACCTAGAATCAGAAAAAAGACAGTATAAATTTCTGGGACGTATATTTATGAAAGAAAGCTTGGCGAATATAACTCACAGGACATGCTGAAAGTAAGAAAAGTTACCTAGCTTCCGGGCTTGCCTAAGTGAAGTTCAAATCAGGTCGAAATAAAAAATGAGATAAACATTGCTCAGATCCACAAAGGATAGGAAGTTGTGGAGACCCATGAAAGCCCACGTCAAGAAGAGCGATAATTCGTTTAAAAGACGGTCACATAAATGCGAATCTCACAGGTTTTGTTGGAAGATACATCTGCGTTTGGATTCCGTATTACCTACTTCAATGAACAAAGTTTAATGGGATTAAAAGCACTTCTCTTTCTCCGAAATTTCTGGATAAAGAGCCAGTTACACCACCATTAACGTCATTTCATCGTGGTGAAGTTGAGAGGTGGGGATGCGTCTTAAAAACCGTGATAGACTTACTCAGCTTTGTATTATACTGTCAAAGTGAACTGTTAAAGGTCATTCAGTACTTTGAGTTCATTGAGAACATGGCAGACTGGAATCACTACTGGCCGTCATCTCACTTTATTGCACGATTTCTATCGTCAGATCATTGCATGGTTGTTCGTCTTTTATGGGCTTCGTTCCCTTCGTGACGATGGCGATGATGGCTCTCCACAACTTCCTATCCGTTGTAGCTCTTTACAATATTTATATTTTGTTATTCTTCTCATTCTCAATCTTTTCATCTATTGATACAATTTCTTAAGGTACTCGATATTTCGCACTGACCCTTTTTTTCTTTCGATATATCTACTGAGTTTCAAATTCTCAAAGAACTCTTTCTTCGTCATATGTCCCAAAAATTTCAATTCTTTCAGATTTTAAGTACAAGTGTCCTTTTTGTTTACATTTGCCTTAAAACTTCCTCGTTTCTCGCATGTTCCGGCCATGATAATCTCAGTTTATTTCTGTACAACCACATTAATACAGTCTCAAGTTTCCTTTTTATCTGTGAAGAAATTTTCCCTTATTCCCTGCCATGTAGGAAGATTCATGAGCAAAGCAAATTATAATCCACCAATGGAATTCTTCCGACAGTTTCTTCTTCTTCATGTTATTATTACACTGAGATGAAAACATTTTGTATTTTAGTGAGTCAGAGATCGACTTGACGTTGTCTCTATATCATCAAAAGGATATTCATCCCAAAATGACTGTCGATATTTGCCAATTCGGAAAAATTTGGTTGGTAGAGAAAGGTTTAATAAATGCTGATCAAGAAAAATTATTGAAAAAAATTATATTTACATGTATACGGAGAGTTAAAAAAAAGTAAATGTAAACATTTAGGCACGTAGCCGTATTGTGTGTGCATACGTGTGGAAGTCCACGTGTTTGTTTGAAATTAACTAGACAGTTTGCCCGTGGAAGAAAAATCACACGGCGGAGCCAAATTCCATATTGTCACTTACTCCATCTCGGTATTTATTCCAGAAAAAGGCGGAATGTGGCACAAGGCCGATTTTATAATGGATTTTTTCGTGCTCGTACGATCGAGCAAAATTCCCCGTAGACTCCGCATACGTGTGGTAGGACTCTTGTCTATTAACCCCAAACGAGGTTATGCCGAAGAGCAAAGTCTCGCCTGGGTTCTTCTCCGTTGAATGGCAGAGAGTCCGACAAGGATAGAGTTTTGACGTACTCATGCCAGGGGAAAAAAAAACTCGCCCAATGGAGACAAATTCCGTGTTACCGCTACTCCATCTCGGTGCAGAAAGTTGATTTACCCTACTCCCTCAGAGGAGCGAGTTGTGACACAAGGTCGGTTTTTAACGAGGGGACTTACTTAAGCCACTGGTCAAAGATTAGTCAGAACCCGCATTTGCGGTAACGGGGTACTAAGCTTGTCTTAACTGGTCATAGCTAGGTTACTCTCTGCCCGAAGTAGGAAGTCCGACAATGTAACGAACTCGGAAGATCCATCCATCTCTGTGCGGAAAGAAAAGGATAGTTTTTATGTGACTTCATTATATAGCCGTTAATAGAAGGCCTCCTAACGGGCGTCCTGGTAAATAAATTGGAGAAACCCTTACAATTTATTTAATTTAACGAATTAACGTATATTTTTTCTCGGAAAGAAAAACACAATTTCTTATGAAGGAAAAACTGGAATGTGGTTCTACAGAAGGATGCTGCGGATAACGTGGACCGAGCATGTGAGCAATGATGAGGTTTTAGAAAGTATGGAAACAAAAAAGAATTAGTATCTTCAATATTTTCCATCATGTAGATATTGATGGTTACAATTTATAAAGTGCTCTTTACTGAAAATCTGCTAAAAAAAATATCTCAAACTTTTACTCAGACTTCAAAAATAAAATACAGTTTTTCATAATTATAAGTTTCTCCAATTGGAGTAGATAGACTGAACTATCGCTCGTTTCACACTCCACCCACGTCTATTGAACAGGGGAAGAGGCTCATCCCTTGTTTCCTGTTTAGGATGCGGTTTCCGGTTTTCTCTTTTCCAATGTTCTCACTTTTTTTTTTCAATTGGAGTAGATAGACTAAACTATCGTCCGGTTCACACTCCCCCCACGTCTATTTGAACAGGTGAAGAGGCTCATCCCTTATTTCCTGTTTAGGATGCGGTTTCCGGTTTTCTCTTTTCCAGTCTTTTTACTCCTATGTAGCCCCTGCACATCAGTGGCGTTACCGCCTTGCTCGGGGCGATATGATTAAAAAAAATATATATATTGAGCACCAGGAAGAGACATCTAAAGTTCCTGGGACATGCAATAAGGGAGGAGGGCTTCAAGAACCTGATACTAACAGGCCAGATAGAGGGGAAAAGAGACAGAGGAAAGCAGCGGATAACATATTTGAAGGGCCTGAGCAGGTGGATGACAGCGGGGGTTGCGTGGTGTTACAGGAGAAAGTATGCTAAGAGCCACCAGGGATATGGAGACGTGGAAGGTCATGATCGCCTACGTCCTAAAAAGAACAAGGCACATAGAAGAAGAATAGTTTATAAATAAAATTTATTTCTTGGCTATTAGTGGGGAACGCTGAAGAGTATGGAATCCTGGACACCTTCTCAGATTTAATTTTTAACGCTCCCCTCCTCTCTTTTCCTTTTTAGGAAATGATTTTAAACATATCCAGGATTTAATGTCTAAGCAAAAAGCTGTGTTCACTCGCTGAGTTTGCTACACGGTAGCAATTTTTTTTTCTACCGTGTTATTCACTTACTGGTGGCGGAACTTACTAGCAGCTGTTTTGAATATGCCGCTACGAACGAAGAAGAGGGAACGAACGAGTGAGAGAACTTCATATTTTACTATTTAAACAGTCGATTCGTGTCACTCTTTCTTTAATTTTTCTTTCTTTTTTTTCTTTTTTCACAATGTCGTCATCTCATCCTGCTCTTTATCATCATCAACATCATCGTCTCTATATAAATAATAATAATATCAGTAATAAGAATAAGAATAAGAGTGATTTTTTTTATCGTGCCGAAGCGAAAGAATTTAAAATTCATCGATTGAATATTACTTCACGCTTCTATCTATTTATTTCTATACTCACTACCACTCTCAACCATCTGCAAAACAAATCATTGATTAAATTATCGATTTTTTTTAGCTGGTATCTTCTTTTTCAATACTGTTTCTTCTTCTACTTCTCGTCTCTTTTCTTCTTCTTTTTCTTCTTCTTCTTCTTCTTCTTCTTCTTCTTCAGTTTTTTTCCTTTTATCTTCTCCGATTGTTTTTCTTCTTTTTTTCTTCTTCAAATTTTTTTCGCCTTATTCAATTTTATTCATTATTCAAGTTTATTCCTTTAACTTCTTTCTTTTTTTTTTTGTATTCATATTCTTCTTTAACTCTACTACGGTTCTTGTTTTTATTGTTCATCTTTATTTTTGCTTCTTCCTATTTTTTTTTTTTTTTTTTTTTTGTCTATAAAATAATTTCCTTTTTGGAGGAATTTGCAAATCATCGATTAAATTATCATCGATTTTTTTACTAGGATATCCTCTTCTTCTCCCTTCGTTTCTTTTTCTTTTTTCCCTCTTCTTCTTCGGCTGCTGCTGCTGTTTGTATTTTGTCTTCGATTTCATTCCTCTTCTGTTTCTCGTCTGTTTCTTTTTTTATTATATTTTTAAAATCTTTTTTTTCTTTTTTCTGCTTCAATTCTTTTCTAATTATTTTTGTATAGTTTCCATTTTCTCCTTTAAATAATTCAATCTTTTTATTCGTTTTCCTCTTCAACTCGTTCGTATTCTATTTTAGTTTCATCTTTTCCGATTTTTTCAATTCTGTTTCTTCTTCCAGTTTATTTCTTCTTCCTTGTCACGTTCATTCCTTCTTTTTCATCTTCAGGTTTTTTCCTTCTTTTTCAAGTTCATTCCTCTTCCTTCTTCTTCTTCTTCTTCTTCTTCTTCTTCTTCATGTTTATTATTTCTTCGTCTTCTTCAATATTTTTCTTCTTCTTCTTCAAGCTTTCTTCCTTCTTCTTAAAGTTCATTCCTCTTTCTTCCTCATCTTCTTCTTCATGTTTATTATTTCTTCGTCTTTTTCAATATTTTTCTTATTCTTTAATTTTTTTTCTTCTTCTTTAAGTTCATTACTCTTCCACTCTTCCTTCTTCATCATTTTCTTCTTCTTCATGTTTATTATTTCTTCTTCTTTTTCAATATCTTTCTTCTTCTTCAGGTTTTTCTTTCTTCTTCAAATTTTTTCCTTCTCTTTCAAGTTCATTCCTCTTTTTTCTTCATCGTCTTCTTCTTCTTCACGTTTATTATTTCTTCATCTTTTTCAATCTTTTTCTTTCTTCTTCTTCAGGTATTTTTTCCTTTTTCTTCAAGTTTCTTCCTTCTTATTATTAGTATCCATTTTGTTCCTTTATTAAATATCTTCTCCAACTGCACTCGTCTATTACTTTTTAGATGCATTGCCAGTTGTTGATTTATGGCTTCCGTTTTGACGACATCGATTCCATGTTTACTGAAGACTGACTGAATATACTTTTAGAACTTAGTAACCAAGAGACACCGTTGGTATGGATATAGGTTACAGAAGAATGCTGAAGGTCACTTCCTGTGAGTACTCGCAGGGATTGTTCAATGAGAATGTAATAGGCTGACTGTCAAAAGAAGCCACAAAGCTATTCTACTTGGTTAGGCAAACTTTACAATACACAAGAGAAAAAATATATTTTCAGAGATAACATCCATCTTTGCTAATGCCGTTTCATTCGTTGTCGTGGCGTTATTAGGTGTAATTTCGAATTAAAAGGTGTTTTCGAGTCGCTTCTAATATTATCTCAGAGGATGGATTTATGATTATTAAACAAATTCTTTTTCTTTATGTGCCATATCTTTTCAGGACGTAGGTGATCATAGACTTCTACTTGCCTTTATCCCTTGTCGCTCTTAACACATTTCCTCTTGGATATCGACTCGGAACGACAAATCGGGTTGCCGAGTTCGAATTCCAGTTGAATTCCTTGCATTCACTTACTCACAAATACCCTTGGGAAAGGTATTAATCCGTCTCTTCCTTCCATTTATGGGTTAAATAATAGAACAGATTGGGTTCTATAGCCTTGGTCGGCAACCAGCCTATCGCAGAAAGCAATGGCAACCTACTGCGAGATAATCATCTGCCTAGCCAGTCATGTCTCTTTCGAGACAAGATCGCCCAAAGCGTGTATCACATATGACACTTAACTAACTGACCTCTCCAGAACCCTGCTCTTCCATCTCCTTGATCAAGCCCATCAAGTACGTCTCGTTCTGTTTTCACCTGTTTCTCTTTCCCTTTATCTGTTCTGCAAGGAACACCCCGACGTGGTGTAATGTTTAGCAAGCTTGTCTCGCTAGAACCTATTACAACTGAGTAGTGAGTTCAATCCTCATTGGGTACCCCATACCTTCGGCCATGTGACACAATTTAGCGGCGCTTAGTAAATCAACTATCTGTTTTATGAGAATCAGATTCCTCAAGCCCTCCTTCCATATTACTCGTCCGAGAAACCACAGCTTTCTCTTCCTGATGCTAAGCATGTTGCCTTTTTTGTTTGCATCCTATCCAAAACTTTGTCGTACTCACACGTTTGGTCTATGGTATTCTCAGCATCCTTCTGTAGAACTACATTTCTGTTGCTTCGAGTCTCTCCTTCATCTTTGATGATATGGTCCAGCATTCGCTGCAATATATAAAGACAGATATCACAAAACAGTCCAGTACTCTTTTCTTTGTTTCCAACGAAATCTTCCAGTCTCTTAATACGCTGCTAAGCTTTTGAAATGCGTTGTTGGCCATGCCAACGCACCTTCGGATAACAGTGTCGCACTTTCCATCCTCTGTCAGAACACTACCCAGGTATTTAAATTTCTGCATCTGTTTGATTTTAGTATCCCCAACCCGTAGTGAGCATTTTGGGCTCCTCTTTTTACTGATGTCCGTGCATTCAGTTTTCTTGAAGTTTATGTTTAGTCCTTTCTTATCGCTTTCCCTTGCTACCTCTGTAGGACGTCCTGTATCTTCCTTTCTATGTCTGCTATCAGCACTGTGTCATCTGCGTATCTTATATTGCTCAGATTACGGCTGTCAATGACGAATCCTGGCAGGATCTCTAGCACTTCAGAATTATTTTGCTGTGCAGGTTGAAAAGATCTAGTAAGAAAACACATGCTTGTCTGACCAAACTTTATATTTTTGTATAGCGGCTGAATTCCGTATGCAGGCGGTTTACTGCCAGTACAGGTTCTAGATTATTCTGACGTTTTTCAGGAATATGTCCAGGTTGCCGAGCATCTCTAACAAAACTTTGTAGCGTACTTTGAATACTAGGCATGATCATAGAGAATACAAGGGTGGTCAGTCTAATTCAGGGGTTTTCAAACTTTTTGACTTACGGACCACTTTATATTTCCACTATAAACGCTTATAAAATTTATTCATAAATTTTTACTAAAAATAGCTTATAGTTTTGTATTAACGTAGTAAAAACTGGTTTTAAGCTTGCTTTAGACATAATAGTTCAAATAAAATAAATTAATACTGCCTGTTGGTGCAAAATGTAACAAAATTAAATTGAAATTACTTTGAATTTCATGTGATGAGTTAATCGACGGACCTCCTATCTTATCCTTGCGGACCTCCTGTGGTCCGCGGACCACAGTTTGAAAACCCCTGGTCTAATTAATGCTGATTTTGCAATTCACTGTTAATATTAGGCAGGAGATTAACAAGAAGAAGCATAAAAAGGAAAAAATATATTATCTAACCACTTTTATCTGTGCTCCGCCCTGTCATCAGCTATCTTCAGTATCTCTTATCACTAGCGTGTCACTAAGAGAGGGGAACAAATGAGTCAGTCAAAACCAAAAAGTTTAAATGATCTCTGTTAATTACCTGGTCGAGCTAGTGAGGATCGTCAAAAAGTTTCCTCCATGGGGACCTAATTATTATCTAAGACAAATTGTTATAAAAATCACAGTGTGAAAGTTTTTTTGTTTTTTTTTTACGTGCCATATCGCCTCAGGATGTAGACGATCATAGCTCGCCACAATTTCTTGTCCTCCATAGCACTTAATAAATTTTCTGTTTTACTTATTTTTCCTAAGCCATGTTCCGCCATCGATTTACTCAAACTCACTAAGTAAGTTACGCATTATTTACCTTTGACCCTCTTGCCTTCAATATGTCCTGGGAGTATTACATTTTCCAGGACCTAAAAATTTCAACTGTCTCTTCTTAATGCTAAGTATAAGTGTACATTTTGTTTCCATGTTCTCACAAACTTCGTCGTTGCTCAAATAATTGGTCCATTGTATCCTCAGCATCTTCCTGTAGAACCACATGTCTGTTGCTTCAGGTCTCTTCTTCAACATTGTGGTGACCATCCAGCATTCAATGCCGTATAGAAGGATAGATAATCACGTAATCAGTTCAGTAATTTTTGTTTCTGTTTATAAATATTCTGCTTCGATTTTGGAATGCATCGTTGGCTATTCCAAAGGGCTTTCGGATTTCAGTGTCGTACATTCAGTCAGTTAAGTGCCATACGTGATACACGCTTGGGCGATCGTGTCTCGAAAGAGACATGACTGACTGGGCAGAAGATTATCCCGCAGTAGGTTGCCATTGCTTTCTGCGGTAGACTAGTTGCCAACCAAGGCTATAGAATACAATATGTCCTGTTATTTTACCAATAGCTGGAGGGAAGAGACGGATTAATACCTTTCCCAAGGGTATTTGCGCGTATATGATTGCAACGAATTCAACTGGAATTCGAACGCGGTTCTCAGATTTCTCGTTCCGAGTCGATATCCACTGCACCACAACGCACATCCAGTCTGCTGTAAAAAAAAAAAGAAAAGAAAAAAGAAAAAAAGAAAATGCACTGAAGCATAAGAGACGTTTTTGTTTTAATTTCGTATAAAACTTCGTTGTTTGAGTTGGAGTTTTAGTTCTGTTTAACGGCATATCAATCTCTGTTGGTTATTTAATGCCAAAACCGTAGGATCTTAAGGTATTTGGGGGTTAACTATTTGCCCATAGCTGGGACTCTAACAGGTGCTACCACTCCGAGTCAGGGCGGACCTGGAAACAACAGCAATTAAGAATGTGGTTCCATGCTCCTGCAGTCATAACTAGGACCAAAAATTCGTTGTTGCTCACCCGTTCGGTCCCAGGTATCATCAGCAGCCTTCTGTAGAGCCAAATTTCTGTTGCTTCAAGTCTCTTCTTCATCTTTGAGGAGATTGTCCAGCATCTACTACAATAAAGAAGGACAGCTTACTGATGTAATATATTCTGCCACGTGGCTTAACAATTACAGACGTTGTGTTCAAATGACCAATTAATAACACACGTGCTTGATTGAATGAAAATAATACGCGAAAACTCTTCACGGAACTTAAGTGCACATGATGATTACGCGGCTTTGAACATGAGACGTCTTCCTAAACCCACTAATTAGCCTCCAGAGACCGGGCCTCGTTCGCTGTTTTGTCGTGATCTTAGAAGTGGTCAGACGAAACAAGATAAAAAGAACTTTTTTTTTCGGTGGAGTGGGGCGTTTAGATGACTACAAAAACAAAGACTTCATCGTTTGTTCATCATTCTCTATCTGTTTATCTTACATTATAGCGTTTGGAACCGTCTACCCATGTTTTGTTTCTATCTGAGTGCCGGGTTTTCAAACATTTGATATCACATCTTTTAAATGAAACATATAAAAATTATTTTCTAGAGGAAATATAGAAGTAGAGCGACAGTTTATATAACATTTGCATATTATTTTCAGAAATATGCAATAACAACAAACAGTTTAATTTTCATTGCAGTTAATATTGTTTTACAAAGTAATTAAGTGTTCTTAGTGTAGGTGTGAAATCTGTGAACAGATTTTATGAGCGTCATCCAAATATGTGTGTGTAATTTCATAGACAAAAGGCTTCATCGACAACTGCTGGGTGTCAATCCCTCCACTATTAGCGTGTGTGGGGTTGAGTGTGTAAGCACGTGTAGATTAAACTGCCTCCGATAATTGTTTTGAGTCCCCAAACGCAGTATGCTTCTATTTTTATATCCGTAACAGGAATCCGAAATCTAATTTCACATAGAAGTTTGAACTTTTTCAAAACTAGGTTTTCATTAGTTAGCAAATAATTTCATACTGGCTTGCAAAAATCTTTGTTCTCGAATTTGCGAAAATGGTGAAAGGAGTTATTATTGTTATTTACTAAACGGTCCAAAAATAACACGGAGTATGTCTTTCAGCTACACCCACCAAGTATTTTGGCGGTGTTTGGTCTAGTGATTATTTATCTGATGGAATTTTATTGGTTGAAAACTTATTACTATAATATTTTTTTTTTAATAATTTCACCCCGAGCAAGGCGGAAATACCACTGATGTGCAGGGGGCTACATAAATGTAAAAAGATTAATTAGAAAAGAGTGAGGAGTACAAACTAGTTAGAAAGGAACAATAGAAAGCTGAGAAAACAGGTGCGATGACAGATACATAGGTGGAGAGAAAGGGAAGGTTATACAGGAGAGAGCTAGAGTCCAGTGGTTAGTAAATGAGTATTGACTTTGCATTTAAATTTCTGGAGGTTGTAGCCGTCAGGAAAGCAAGAATACGGGAGTGAGTTCCACAGACGGGAAGTGCGAGAGAAGAAGCTGCAGGAGTAGAATTGTCGTCTGCATTTGGCTAAACTGACTGTGAATGGGTGGGACCCAGTTGCCAGTCTGGTTGCACGAGTAAACACCTGATGGAGGAGTGGCTGCAGTCGAACCGCCAGATCAGTACCTATCACATTACAGACTCTCCTTTGGAGCCTGTCAAGAACACTGAGGAGAACGGCAGGGGCACCTGATCATAAATGGCAGCAGTACTCCATGCACGGACGGATGGTTGACTTGTATATATGCAGGATGGATTCAGGTGGAAAAAACATCCTAGATCGACATAGTGGCCCAACCTTCTTAGCAGTAGATTTTGCTATGGATTCAATATAGTGGTTCCATTTGAGGTCTGAGGACAGGGTAAGTCCGAGGAGGCGTAGTGTATTACTCTCCGGGAGAATCGCTTGGTCCATGCTTATGGAAGGCAGGAGAGGTTGCCTGTAATGGTTGACAGACAACAGCTTGGTCTTAGATGAATTGAAGTTGACAAGCCACTTCTTGCCCCAATTCACCACAGAGTGTAGATCCCGCTGAAGGTCAGCAGCGAGATTATGTCTGTCCGCCACGACAGGTTTCTTACTGGTGCGGGAGTATATTGTAGTGTCATCTGCGTAGATGCCTACTTGGGACTTGATCTCCTCTGGGAGGTCGTTGATGAAAATAAGGAAGAGCGTCGGGCCCAGGATAGAGCCCTGTGGGACACCAGCATTCGTGCTGTAGGACGAAGAGGAACGCCCATTCAGAACGACCTTCATTTTGCGGTTATTTCCGAATAAAGTGTGGTCTCTCAAAATGAACTGAATTGTATTTTTTATACATTCTACCAATAGACTAAATCACAAGTATGTTTCAAATATTTTACCACAGTATTCTTTATTAGATACTATATATTGCAACGAGCATTTAGAAATTTTAAACTTGAAAATCAAAAAGAGAGATATTTATAAAATTATATGAACCTTTAAAAAAACGTTGCAAACAAATTAAATAACATAAATCTGAATTTCGGGAAAAGAGAATTATCATCATTTATAATATTTACATTCAAAATAATATCCTCATCTTTGCTATTATTATTACCTGATCAGTATCTGCCTGAATTCCTGCGATAAGGAGTTATCATCATTTATATCATTTACATTTGGTCTAATATCCTTATCTTTGTTATTATTACCGGATCACTATCTGTCTGAATTCATAGGATAAGTTATCATCATTTATATTATTTACATTCGGACTAATATCCTCATCTTTGTTATTATTATCACCTGATCACCATCTGAGTGAATTTCTGGCATAAGAAGTTATGATCATTTATATTATTTACATTATGACTAATATTCTCATCTTTGTTATTATTATCAAAACGTTTCGGCCATTGCGCCATCCGATCTTCTTCAGGTGTCTCCCGATTCACATAAATTGGAGTAGATAGACTAAACTAACGACCGGCTCACACTCCACCCACGTCTATTGAACAGGTGAAGAGGCTCACCCCTTGTTCCCTGTTTAGGATGCGGTTTCTGGCTTTCTCTTTTCCAATCTTTTCACTTTTCCATAGCCCCCTGCGCATCAGTGACGTTACCGCCTTGATCGGGGTGATATGATTAAAAAAAAATATTAAATGGATTTTGTACTGAATACGTAATCTAGAAGGGTGAATGGTTCTAGTTTCCTCTGTCCATGCCCATGGATATCACGTTTTGTTCTTTTTTAGTACTCCTCAGTTATTGCTTGCTTTGTTTCTACTAAATCTAAGTCTTTACTAACTTTCTCAGAAATTGAACTCATAATTACTTTATTAAATATTACTTACAATGTACTAAAGAACAAGGAGGAACGCTTAAAATGTGGCCGTGGGGAGATGGTTAACGTTTCTTTGATTCGGCCTTGGGTCAGACATAATCGAACTCCCTACAACTTACAAGTTTCATCCAGAATTATCATCAGAAGAATTATCAGAAGGTTTTCATCGTTATCAGAAGGATGGTTGTCGCCAGGTTGGAATCTGTGGAATTGTGTGGAATAAAGTAAGAATAAAATATACATTTTTCATATTAAAATACAAATTTGTTAAAAGGAAAGAATAACAAGAATTCGTAGGAATTAATGTTCAATTAGAAAGTTGAGTTAAGTTCTTAGGCATTCGCCTGACTGCTCTATGACACTGTCAGCTCTCTGCTTCCGAGCAGAGAGCACAAACCCAGTCGTGGTTCCGCCGAAGGGTAGAACCACGACTGGGGAAAAATAAACAGAGATTTTTTGGCCCGGCTATATGGCCGGGAATACCCACTATAAAATGACCATGTGTTACATCTGGCCTTGCGTGGGAAGGCTAGTAAATACGGAAAGTTGAGTTAAGGGTATCAAGATTTGTAGAAAATGTTCCTAGTTGTAATTGGTGGAAGAGTATATGCGTACGTACGAATGTAAGTATTAGCGTTTGTTTGATAGGAATGTCTTTGAATGGAGAAGAAGTAAAAGAAATCAGCACATGAGAAGGAAAGAGAAAAAGAACAAGGTGAGACCTGACCTTATCTCCGGGTCGACTTGAAGTTACATTTTAGTTTTGTGTTTCTCGCTGATCCCATCTGACTGACTGACTGACGCTGATTTGATCAAAGCCGTTTATTGTAATATAGATTTTTCGCACTAGATCGCTAAGTCCCTTTTGGTCTTGCAAGTCAATTTGTCAGAAAATCAGTTTTTTTTAAAAATCATATCACCCCAAGCAAGGCGATAACGCCACTGATGCGCAGAGGGCTACGTAAGAGTGAAGTTTAACACCTACTTGCGAAATCTGGTTTCGACATTTTCCTTAAGCACATGGTCAATCCTTTCATTGTTTGGGAAAAACCAGGATTTCACACTCCATTGTGAATTTTAGTAAAAGTGAAGAAGAAGGTTGATTTTAATTTTTAATTTCCTATCTCTACAAAAACAAGAACGTGAATACGTTTTTCACGGAGATCAGTTCGAAATTTTCTAAGGTTGACTCGGATCAGCTGACCATTGAAGACTGGAGGGCACAACACCTGAAACATTATGATAATAATAATAACAATAGGGATATTTGTTCGAATGCAAATAATTCAAATAAAAAGTAACATTTTTCCTCAATATAGTAGCAACATTTAACGTGACGCCAACATGTCACAGCTAACATTAAAAACCTTTAACAAAAAATCATTTTTGGCTAAGTGATCGACTCCAAACTAGAAATCGGAGAGCCGAGTTCGAATTCCAGTTGAATTTGTTGCATTTACTTTCGCGCAAATACCCTTGGGAAATTTGCAAACAAATTAAATAACATGAATCTGAATTTCGGGGATGGAGAATTATCATCATTTATAATATTTACATTCAAAATAATATCTTCATCTTTGTTATTATTATGTAATAATAATAACATAATAATAATTTAATAAATAACAGGACCGATTGGGTTCTATAGCCTTGATTGGCAACCAGTCTACCGCAGAATGCAATGGCAAACTACTGCGAAAAATTATTCTCGCCAGTCAGTCATGCCTCTTTCGAGACATAATCGCCCATTCGTATATCACGTATAACAATTCACTGATTTAATTTAACATAATTTATTTAGCATAATTTAATATCATATTTTTTAGTGTAAAATAATTGAACTGAACACATGATATTCTATCCTGTCCGCTGGGTTTGAAGTACGTATTTCCAAAATGATTTTACGACTGTTATTGCACGAACAACTTCCCAAGACTTTATAACAAAACTCGCCTAGTGTATTCAATGATGAATGATGCATATTACCACAGATTGTGAATGACTCCTCACCCTAAACCATCCATTTATTTCTCTGCAAACGCTTATTGTCCTCAAATGGCGTATTTGTGCTTAATAAAGATAAATGGTTGATATGTCTGTACGTCAGATAAGAGAAATCGCGCCTTGTGCAGTGTTCATTTAATTAGATTGAATTTTCACCGTTAAAACTCTAACGGATATTGATGCATCGAAAGTTATGCTATTTTGTATTCTGATCAACCCACTGTGGTGGAAAGAAGAAGTGTAACAGTGTAACAGTCTTCTTCTTCTTCTATGTGCCCTGTTCCTTCAGGACGTAGGCGATCATGGTTCTCCACGTCTCCCTATCCCTTGTGGCTCTTAATATTTTTGCTCCTGTTACTCCTGGCAATCCCTGTTCCGTCATCCACCTGATCAGGCCCTGCAAATATGTTAACCGCTGCCTTCCTCTGTCTCTCTTTCCTTCTATCTGGCCAGTCAGTATCAGGCTCTCCAGGCTCTCCTTCCTCATTGCGTGTCCCAGGAACTTCAGTTGTCTCTTTCTGATGCTCAGTATTAATTTCCTTTTTGTTGCCATTTTTCCCAACATCTCATCGTTGCTTGCATGCTCAGTCCACGATATCCGCAGCATCCTTCTGTAGAACCACATTTCCGCTGCTTCCAGTTTTGTCCTCATTTTCGATGATATTGTCCAGCATTCACTACCGTATTGAAGCACTGACATCACACAGCAATCCAGCACTCTTTTCTTTGTTTCTAGTGAAATTTTCCTGTGTGTTAGTACTTTACTCAGCTTCTGGAACGCGTCTTTGCCATGCCAATTCGCCTTCAGATCTCTGTATCGCACTTTCCATCTTCTGTTAGAACACTTCCTAGGTATTTAAATTTTTGTACTTGCGTGATTCTGGTGTCCCTCACCTGTATTTGGCATTTTTGGTTGCACCTTTTGCTGATGACTATTCATTCAGTTTTCTTAAAGTTTATTTGTAGTCCTTTTTTGTCGCTCTCCACCGCTACCTTCTGTAGGAGGTCTTGTAGTTTCCTTTCCGTGTCTGCAATCAGCACTGTGTAACAGTCTACACGTTGAAATTCGAACTAAAAGTCAACGTTCACGCTAAATCGATTTAGGCTCTAGATGACATAGCGCAAGTTACCGCATTTGTGCATCAATTCGATAGTTTAAAAACGTATAGCTTTTAATACCTTGAAAATGGGAACATTAATAATAAAAGGAAACCTATAATTATTTTTTAACCTAAAATTCTACCAGTTTTTTATGAACATATATTATTCGTTAACTCGAATATTCCTGAGCATCACGCTAACCATCACGATCCTGTATCAAGATAGGAAAGTCATTAGGGCGGCATCCTGTGTCATAACATATCTAGTCAATGTAGGTGGTTTCTGGGCGATCAACTCATCGTTTCTTGATTCGATCGCCAGAAGTATTCTGCAAAGCGTATTCAACGTTCGCGTAAGATTGTCGAAAAATCAGAGATGAGTCCATAGAGCTGTGATTAAGTTGGATGTTGTTTCCACGAGATGTTAAGTATAGCTCTCGGCATCTGATCGTATATTCCATCAAGCTCAGACTGCGGGATTTTAGATAATGTCAAACCAGTGACACCATATGTTAACATCACCTCTACAGTGGCGCAAAAGAGTCTCCGTTTCAGGTTGTTTGGTAGAAAGAAATTGTTATAATTTTTTTAATAATTAATACCAGATTTTTGCTGTTATTTTTTTTATAATTAATACCGGATTTTTACGGCGGACATTAATCGATTAAAAATACACGGTTCATATGTTCTGTGGTTATTTACCTCACTGACAGAAGTTCACAATTAACGTGGAGCGCCGCATGCAGACATGTGATTCGCGCCAAAAATAGGTCAAGTTACTTCAGTAATTATAATTGTAAAGCGTCTCTGACACGAGGGAATTATCCGATGCTGCATGTGGGAAATGCACAATCTGGGAGGACACTCTGGTAACAATGGTTATTAACTAAGTTTATATTAATTTGACACGATGCTGTGTCCGACTTAGACTTTTGGGACTCTGAAGCTTGAAAAGCTATGTGAGCCACTTCGCCACCAGCAACACAAATTCAAGGGTCCAACTGCCAAAATATAGATTATGAATAGATTCTGGCGAACTCAACGAGGCCATAAACGTGTGTCTGGGTGCTGCAATTCTCGAAGTAAACATTTTGAGATTTGACCAATAACCGAGGAATTTTGAGGCCATATGAAATGAATACGAGAACATATTCTAAGGCAAACGTTAATTACTTCAGTAAAATGGCTTTATTTTTATGATTAGAACAAAAGAAAAACATTTAAAAAAAACAACGATGTTTTTCAAAAATGCTTCTTCTTCTTCTTCTTCTTCTTCTTCTTCTTCTTCTATGTGCCTTGTCCTTTCAGGATGTAGGCGATCATGGCTTTCCACGTCTCCTTATCCCTGGTGATTCTTAGCACGCTTTCTCCTGTAACATCACGCAACCCCCGTTCTGTCATCCACCTGCTCAAGGGCTTTAAATATGTTATCCGCTGTTTTCCTCTGTCTCTTTTTCCCTCTATCTGGCCTGTTAGTACCAGGTTCTCCAAGCCCTCCTTCATCATTGCATGTCCCAGGAACTTTAGTTGTCTCTTCCTGATGCTCAAAAATTAATTACCTTTTCGTTTCCATCATTTCCAAAACCTCATCATTGCTCACATACTCGATCCATGACATCCTTCTGTAGAACCACATTTCATTTGCTTCAAGTTTTTTTTTCATCTTTGATGAGATTGTCCAGCATTCACTGCAATATAGAAAACCTGACATCACGATCCAGTATTCTCTTCTTTGTTTCTAGTGAAAGTTTCTTGTCTCTTAATACTTTACTCAGCTTCTGGAACGCATCCTTCGCCATGCCAATTCGTCTTCGGCTCTCTGTTTCGCACTTTCCGTCTTCTGTGAGAACACTTCCCAAGTATTTAAATTTTTGTACTTGCTTGATTTTAGTATCACCCACCTGTACTTGGCATTTTGGGCTGCTCTTTTTGCTGATGACCATGCATTTGGTTTTCTTGCAGTTTATTTGTAGTCCATTTTTGTCACTCTCTTCATCTACCTTTTATAGGAGGTCTTGTAGTTTTCATTTCCGTGTTTGCAATCAGCACTGTATCATCTGCGTACCTAATAATGTTCAAATTGCGGCCTCCGATGACAGGTCTTGGCATAACATCCAGGGTCTTCAAAACAGTCTCGCTGTACAAGTTCAATAGATCCGGTGAAAAAACACATTCTTGTTTTAAAAAATGACTAGAAGATGTAACGCTTAAGCTTCGTTTGTTTCATAGTTGTTCCGCCTCTGGGCATCACTATAATGCGCCCAGTGTGGACTGAACTCCTTACTTATTAGTAAAGTCAACCGTTACTGCATAATTGAAAGCATATTTCATATGTTCTGAGAAATTGTTTAGCTTTCTATAACACATATCGCCTCTTTCTATACGCGCGCGTATAAGAGAGAGAACGCAGGGTATCCGTTTCTTAAGGTAATGAACACGGTTTCTTTTCAATATGGTTCGGTGATAGATTAAACAGATCGGGAACAAAATAAACTGAAAAGAAAAGATTTTCTTACGCGCAAAAGACCAGAGGCCACTTGCTTATCGACAGACGATCTGGCTTCGACAAGTTTCTCTTATTACGGTGGAAGCAACAAGAAGACACAAGTAAAGAAATAAAAAGCAACGAGAGAAATAAATACTTTACTGGGGAATTTTACTTGTTGAATTTTCCTCAGATCTCTGTACTTGGTAATAAGCAGAGACAACAATCCAAAGGTTCAGGCAAAGCATTGACTTTTATGGATTTTTAAATGTTTAGATATTTATTGTTTACTTTTTATCTATTGGGTTGACTTTGTAGGTTTTTCAGGGAATTTTATGAACTTTATTTCATTTTAGATGTTGAAGGAACCAATATTTCTCCTGGGGGATTGACATGTTTATTTTGTATTCTGATAGAAAATTCAATTATATTTGTGTGTGTGTGTACTTATCTCTATATTTGGAAGGCTCAAATCAGTGCAGTTCGAAATGAATTAAAAGAAAGAAAGTTTTACAGTAGTTGGGAAAAAAGGGAATAGAAAAGAAAGAAATAAAATATGTGGAAACTGGAAAAAGAGAATAGGATAGGAAAAGCAAATAAGAAAGAAAGAATATAGAATTAAGAAAAAAGAAACCAAGCTGCGAAAAAAAAATACAAACGAAAGAAAGTATATGGAACATAAGAAAGAAAGAAAGAAAGAAAGAAAGAAAGAAAAGATGATGGAAAAATGAAGATAAGAAAGAAAAAAAATTATATGGGACCTAGAAAAAATGTAAGATGGAAAAAGATATACAAAAAAGAAAGAAAAAAAGTTACATGAAAGTTGAAGAAAGAAGAAAAAGAAAGAAAGAAAGAAAGAAAGAAAGAAAGAAAGAAAGAAAGAAAGAAAAGATTATGGAAAAATGAAGATAAGAAAGAAAAAAATTATATGGGATCTAGAAAAAAATGTAAGATGGAAAAAGAGATACAAAAAAAGAAAAAAAGAAAGAAGTTACATGAAAGTTGATGAAAGAAAGAAAGAAAGAAAGAAAGAAAGAAAGAAAAATGAAGATTAGAAAGAAAAACTTATATGGGACCTAGAAAAGAAGGTAAGCTGGAAAAAGAGATAAGAAAGAAAGAAAGAAAGAAAGAAAGAAAGAAAGAAAGAAAGAAGTTACATGGAAGTTGGAAAAAGAAAGGATAATAAAAGAAAGAAAGAAAGAAACATAACGCTAGAAAACTAAAGATGACTGGAAAAAAGACAGAAAGAAAAGAAGTTTTGTGACCAAAAATCGCAATATTTTCTCCAAATCTGATCTTTCTGTGGATATATATGAATTTGTAATATATGTTTATTTTCTTAGATTCTGTAAATTAACATTATACAAAACGGAAATCTTCGAATTGTTTCTTTTATCTTCGTTTGTTTCGTTGATACTTAATTCAGTAAAGGACTATTTTAATCATTGGTTCATAACATTCCATGCGCCTGTAAACAATTTCATATGCTTTCACATCTATAAACGTATATTCAGAACTATAAAGGTATATTCAGATCTATGAAGATATATTCAGATCTATGAAGGTATATTCAGATCTATGAAGATATATTCAGATCTATAAACGTATATTCAGAACTATGAAGGTATATTCAGATCTATGAAGATATATTCAGATCTATGAAGGTATATTCAGATATATGAAGGTATATTCAGATCTATGAAGATATATTCAGATCTATGAAGGTATATTCAGATCTATGAAGATCTATTCAGATCTATGAAGATATATTCAGATCTATGAAGATATATTCAGATCTATGAAGGTATATTCAGATCTATGAAGATATATTCAGATCTATGAAGATATATTCAGATATATGAAGGTATATTCAGATCTATGAAGATATATTCAGATCTATGAAGGTATATTCAGATCTATGAAGATCTATTCAGATCTATGAAGATATATTCAGATCTATAAACGTATATTCAAAACTATGAAGGTATATTCAGATCTATGAAGATATATTCAGATCTATGAAGATATATTCAGATATATGAAGGTATATTCAGATCTATGAAGATATATTAAGATCTATGAATGTAAATTCAGATCTATGAAGATCTATTCAGATCTATGAAGATATATTCAGATCTATGAAGGTATATTCAGATCTATAAACGTATATTTCCATATGCAAGACAGCTTTTTGCTTATACAAGTCATATACACTTTATACATTTAAACGTCTTCGACTCAAACTGCATGAAATAAAAATCATTCTTTTCTTACATATTAATATTTTCAACCATTATTTATTGAAGTTTTTGATCATTTCATCCTATTCAAGCGAATTGTAACACATGCACACACTGATATTCGCATTCATGCATACATATGTAATAAATTTTGTTCTAACTGTATAGATTCGAATAAATGTAAGCTGTTCGCTGGTTGGTTTAAATTAACCAATCAAAAACAAGGTAAGTTATCCACAATTTTACCGCCAAATCGTAAGGGCGTCTTTTGAATGCCTATTTAAACGATTTACCGCGTATATTTCGCCAGTTGGCACAATAATTTTAACACTCACAACATGTAAGACCAGATCACTTTCTCTTACTAATCATTCTTCTAAACTTTACAAAGATGAACTTATCAACGGACTCAGAAATTTTCACCAATCTTCTAACAAAATTATTCCTAACACAACTTACATATGATACTGATTAATCTTCCAGTGACAAAGAACTTTACAACTTAACTAAATTGCTGTAACACAATCCGATGCAAAGAATGAAAGACATTTTTAATCCGACACATTCAACGTCTGTACAAAGTATGTAATTCTTGTTATTTGTTAATACATTTTTTACAATTAATGTTTTGACCATTTTATTCTATGTTCCATTTACTAATTTCATAAATGATTTCAACCATATAAAATAATTGTTGGAATGCAAGAATTTAGTTAGGAAAATGGCCTTGTGCCATGTAAAAATTCAGACCTAAATTTCTATGCATATGAGGCCCCAACAGAATAATGCCACAAGGACGAAGGGGTTAGGGTAAAGGTGGGTGGCGTGAGGAAAAGAAGAATAAAGGAACAGGGTTCAAGATGCCAGAAGATGGTGGTTGATTTCTGGAGATTGTAATTGGCAGGGGAGAAAAAAATAAAAGGATCCACAGGTGACAATCGTAAGAAAAGAAACTATTAGAATAGAACTGCCGTTTGAATCCAGCCAGTTCAACAGTAAAACGATTGGGCCTAATTACCAATCTAGTAGTACGATTGAATTCATTCAGTCGGGGCACGAAAGAGAAAAGCTGATCAAAACAATCGTAATGAAAACATTTGTAGAAAATAGAGAGATAAAGTCACATCACACCGGTATATAGCAACAAAAATGTGATTGAAATTACCTAATTAAAAACAGTTGATATTTTTAGGAAACCAGGTAAAGAGAAAATTCCAATGAAGATATACATAACCTGGAAAATTATTCAAGTATATAAGAATTTAGAGTAGGTATTTGAATAACAAAATAGAAAAAGTCCGATGTAACCTGTTTTGTCCATGAAAATAACTTCAGAATAATTGTCTATATTTAAGATATTTATATTAGTGAGTGTTGTCCTGGTCATTATTGTCACATTCACGACGTTTCGGCTGATGTACGTTCTAACCTTTTTCAGGTGACTGGAATTTTTAACCGAACCCTTTAAATAAGGTTTTTATTGACAGAATCATATATACAGGGTGCGATGGATAAATTATCGTCTAAATTACGCAAAAATGAAAATAACACAAATATCTCATTTAATAAATATATTTATTAAAAATACACAAAAATATCTAGAAATACTAAAGAGTACATCTATTCAATAAAATCGCCACTGACTTCAACCACAGCTTCTAGCCGACTTAGGAATCATACGCAACTCTTCTGGACGGCTTCCTTGTTCAAGTGGGTAAATGCTGCCATAACCCTTGCCTTCAGTGCAAGGAGTTTTGTTGCTCTCTTGCTCAACTGCGCGCCACACAAGATAATCAAGGAGGTTGAAGCCTGGGGGGTTAGGCTACCAGATGAAGGTGGGGATTTGGACGCAGAAATTGTCTGACAGCCATGATTGGGTTCTCCGGCTTGACAACCAAACATTCTAAAATATTCATATTGAATTTTTCGACGCAAATGCCATGCATTACAGCATGCCATTTCTGAATTCCTGGCGGAGTGAATTGCATCAGGGTGCACTTTTTCTCACATACATTGCCCAACTGACCCAACTATAGCATGCAGTTGATAAAAGCAAAAGAAAACAACGTACATGCACGAAATTAAAAAATAAAAATGGTGACAACAAACATATATATACATATACATAAACACACATACACACACACATATATATACGTATATATAAACGTATGTCTATAAATATATACACATATATAATACATATATACATACATATATAAATATGCATCCATACATATATAGAGACACACATACGTGTATATATACATACATATGACACATATAAATATATACAAAATATACGTATATATATATATATATATATATATGTACATTATACATACATACATATATACTCATTATGCATATATATATATATATATATATATATATATATATATATATATGTATGTATGTATGTATGTAGGACCTCCTACAGAAGGTAGCAAGAGAAAGCAAGAAGAAAGGACAAAGCATAAACTTCAAGAAAACAGCAAAAAGAAGACCCCACCAAAGTGCCAACTACAGGTTGGAGAAACTAAAATAAAACAAGTAAAGAAATTGAAATACCTGGGAAACATGCTGACAGATGAGAGAAAGCACGACGTTGTGATCCAAAGACGCATTGACATAGCCAAGGATGCATTTCAAAAGCTAACCAGAGTACTGACAGACAGGAAAATCTCATTGGAAACGAAGAAAAAAGTGCTGGATTGCTACGTGATATCTGCTGCTCTGTATGGCAGTGAATGTTGGACAATCTCCCCAAAGATATAGGAAAGGCTTGAGGCAGTGGAAATCTGATTTTACAGAAGGATGCTGAGGATACCATGGACTGAGCATGTGACTAACAACGGGGTGTTAGAGAGGATGAAAATCAGAAGAAAACTCATATTTAATATAAGGAGGAGGCAGATAAGAGACATTTAATGAGGAAGGAGGGACTGGAAAATTTAATACTCACAGGACGAATAGAGGGAAAGAGAGACAGCGGAAAGTAGTGCAAGACCAACTGGAGAGGTCTGAGCAAATGGATGGCAGAACAGGGTTTGGGAGAGATACCAAGAATGTGGTGTGTGGTGGTCCAGTGGATATCGGCTCGGAACAAGAAATCGGAGAGCCGAGTTCGAATTCCAGTTGAATTCCTTGCATTCACTTACGCGCAAATACCCTTGGGAAAGGTATTAATTCGTTCCTTCCAGTTATGGGTTAAATAACAGGACAGATTGGGTTCTATAGCCTTGGCTGGCAACCAGTCTACCGCAGAAAGCAATGGCAACCTACTGCGGGATAATCTTCTGCCCAGTCAGCCATGTCTCTTTCGAGAGACATAGAGAGTATGGATTTAAAGGGAGTAGAAGTGATCACTTATTGTCCGTTTTACACTCCTCCCAAATCTTTTGAACAGGAGTAGAGGTTTATCCCTTGTTTCCTATTTAGAACTGGGTTTCTCGTTTCTTCTGAAGTCCTTTTATTCTCATTCACTCACAGTAGCTTTTTGTGTTTCAGTATCATTACTGCTATGCTTTACAGTGAATTAATTAAAAGAAGAATATATATATATATATATTTCATTTTGGAAGCTCACTGGTGCCTCTATATATGAATTTAATCAAGTCACAAGATTAGCAACTAGGTCCCACCCTTTTACTGTGAAACCAATAAAATGTAATGCAAATTCTACTCCATCAGCTTCTTTTCTCACACTACCCACCTGTGGAATTCCCTTTCATTTACTTGCTTCCCAGACAGCTACAATCTCCAAGAATTTAAATTTAAAGTCAATAGTCATCTACTATCTCACTAACCTGCATTCTCTCTCTCATGCTCCTTTCTGCGTCCACTCCACTCTTATAAGTATTCTCATCTTTCTCTTTCCCACTTTCTGACACCCCCTATAACCTGTCACTCTTTTTCATAACTTTCCTCCAATATAACTCCCTGCAAAACAGTGGCAGTAAAATGTCTTGCTTGAGGCGATATGATTATAAAAAAAATATATAGATAGATAGATAGATAGAGAGAGAGAGACAGAGAGACAGAGAGACAGAGAGAAACAGGGAGAGAGAGAAAAAATTTCAAATCCCTCTTGGCAATCTGTTAAATATTTATCTATGTCAATATGTATTTATGTCCATACTAGCAGTATAGCCAGGCGTTGTCAGGTGTAATGAAAGCTTTAAAACTAATCCATGGTCTTGGAGCTCAGACTCAGCCTAAAGAATATTTGTGTGAAGTTTGGTGAGAATCGGATAAAAATTGTGGATTTCTATAAAGGACATACAGACAGATAAACAGACACACACACAAACATCTTGCCTTATATATATATATTATCGATTTTCTGCACTATTGTAAGAACTGCAACCTTGAAACTTCTGAATATCGTTTCTTATGTCTTTGTCTATGAGTGTCTCTAATTTGATTAAAATCAGACCACTCCTTCTATAACCCAATTTTTTTGATTATTGATTTTCGATATTTATCAGGGGTACCTCAACACAAAATCTAGCTAAGAACACTTGTAGACGCTTATAATATAACTGTGTAAATTTTCAAGAAAATAGGTTCAGCGGTTTCGGAGTCTGTAGGTAACAGACACACACACACACACACACACACACACACACACACACAGACAAAGTTCCATTTATAAATAAGTTTAGATTAGCATATCTTTTGCATGTAAAGGTTTTGCATTGGCTTAAAAACCAAATCCTCAGTTTTTGGCAAATCAGTTTCTTTTTATTTCTCATATGAAATTAAATACTGATTGCCCTGCTCTAAAAAGATTCATATTTTGCAGTTGGCATTTATTTTTAGCTTGGAGTTTGTTATGCTGAAAATTTCAACAATATCCTTGTTCACCCTGAAAGGTTTAATTGCTCGCCGCAAACAAAATTCCCAAACTGGATTTGCACCGAATGGAACCTTAGAAAACAAATAATCTTGCAACAATACAAAGACGCACACATTCACACACACATATGAATATAATTATAAACGAATTAATTGAGACACAAACCATTTATGTTGACGCTTTTAGTTATATATTAATACATGTTCACACACACACATGTATATATAGTTTTATCATTGGTTAAGGCATGAAACTAATAAAAATATTAGTTTTGATTTCTGTCTTTTTCTTTATATTAGAAACATTTTATCCATTGTATTCTTCACTTATAAGTAGATATACATTTTTAAAAAACATACAGATGTGAAGGAAACTCATACTTAGCATCAGCTGAGGTTTTTGTGACACTTAATGTGTTAGGAGGGTTTGGAGAATTTAATACTCACAGGACACATAGAGGGAAAGAGAGATAGGAGAAAGTAGTATGAGATACATTTGATGGGTTTGAGCAAATAGATGGCTGAGTGGGGTTTGGGAAAAATACCAAGAGGAAAAATATGAAGAGCAATAAGGGACAGGGGCAAATGGAAGTCCATGACCACCAACGTCTTTAAGGACATAAAGAAGAGGATATTTTATATTCAAGAAACCTTATTGGAGAGTACATATTTTTCATTTGTAAGATTTTTTTAATCAATTCATCTGAAGCATAGGGTAGATGAAACCATCATTAGTTCCAATGTGCTTTAACGAACTAAAGCAAGAAGCTTTGCAGATCAAGAAGTGCTGCATATTTCCAGAAAGGAAGGGCATGTTTTCTTTAAAAAGATTTCTCAAATATTTAAACTGTTAAATGAAAATAAATATACTGTTTAATAAAGGAACAGCGTGTCTACTCAGATACCCATATCCACTAAAAATAATGTTTAAGTTATTATATACACACTTTTTCTTTCTTCTCTTCTTTCTCTTTTTCCAATTTATATATCTACCCCTTTCTTCCAACTCTCATTTAGCTGGCATTTCTTTTGACAGCTATCTGGCATGATTTTTTCTTCTTTCTTTCTCCCACCATCTACTCCATTTTTTTCTTTTTTGCCTTCTTTCCATTTTCCTTTTCTGCTACTTAATTTCTTGTAACACCCTTAATTTTTGATTTCCACTGTTCATCTCAGTGTTCTTGACAGGCTCCAAAGGAGAATCAGTAATGTGATAGGTACCAACTTGGCTGCTTGACACCAACCACTTCCCCACCACCGACGGGATGTGGCTTCCCTCTGTCTGTTCTATAAATATTTTCATGGCTTCTGCTCTGACAAACTTAAGTCACTGGTGGCCCTGCCACAGATGTTTACTTGTGCAACCAGACTGGCAACTGGGTCCCACCCATTCACAGTTAGATCAACCAAATGCAGACAACAATTCTACTCCAACAGCTTCTTTTCCTGCCTGTGGAACTCATTTACATAATCTTGCTTTCCTGACGGCAACAACCTCCAGGAATTTAAATGCAATGTCAATACCCATCTCTTAACCACTTGACTCTAGTTCTTTCTACATCACCCTGTATATCTTTTCCTTTCTCTCTTCCTTTGCAACTGTCATCACACTTGTATTCCCATCCTTCTCTTGCTCCTTTCTAACTGGTCCGTCTTTCTCTTTACTCTGCTCCTATCTAATCTTTTTACTCTTATGTAGCCCCCTGCACATCAGTGGTGTTACCGCCTTGCTTGAGGTGATACGATTAAAAAAAAAAACATAGATGTAATCTAAAAGTTATTTTCAATGATCATGTCTTGAATCTTTTTCGCCGTCTCTCTTTTCTTTTTCTTTTCTTCCCTACCCTCCGTATCAATGTTTAGACGACAACCTTCTAACAAAATCTACTCTCTCTTTTAACACCTCTCACATTATTCTTTCTGATATTATCTTACTATCTTTTTCTTCTTTCATGTAAACATCCAGGTATGTATTTCTTTTTGAGCAAACTTCCGGTAAATGAATTATTTTTCTGTATTTGCATAATAAATGAATTTTCTGCTGAAGAAATAAGGTTTTTCCTTGCTGAAATGGCTATATGACATATGTCATTTTCAGAGTTTTGTTCAAATATATAAAGAAAGGGATGGATTTTTTCAAATATTCATGTCAGCAGACAAAAATAAATAAATATATTGTTTAATAAATAAAGTGTCTACTCAAATATGAGTATCCACTAAAAATAACATTTAAACTGTTAAAAATCTGTCAAATTAATAAAAAAAAAGTTAATTTAGAAATCTCTTGGGTTAAATCTGAATATGAAACTTTGTAGATATGATAATTTTGATTTTTGAGTAATTTATGACAAGAAGGATTTTGCTTAAAGTCTCTGTTCAGACCATGGTTGGTTAGAAAAGCATCTTCATGGCTAAGTCAGTTATAGCAAGTTCGAACCCTCTGCCAAGTGGGATGCAGTTTCAAATCCTGCCAGAAATTTCTTATTTTTTTTAATAAAATTTCTTGAATATTCAGACCAGTAGATGAAAATAAATTGATATTTTATTTAACAAATAAATGAAGCATTTGCTCAAATAACAGTATCCATTGAAAACTGAATTTTCCCCCAAAATTTAATTTTACCCCCAAAATCAAACATTTGTTGATTATTTAAAGCCATAAAGTACTTTTGGATTTTGATTGTAAGACTGGGGAGATAATAACAATTGACCAATAAAACAGCTACTAATTAATCCATAGCTGGGGGGGACAAGTTGTGGATTTCTTGCCCACTAATATTTGCACATAAATGAATATTACAACAGTGACAGGATTGGAACTCGGCTCAGGAATTTAAACTTTCAATCCATTATCTATTATCTATTATCATATTGCATATCCAAGCTTACAGCACATAGTATCTCAAAGTAGGTACTGACCAGGCTTGACATTGCTGAACTTCAGTGGCCATATGAGAACAAGTGTTTCAATATACTATGATAGATAGATGATAGATAGATAGATAGATAGATAGATAGATAGATAGATAGATAGATATGAACATGTTGAGATAGATAGATAAATAGATATGAACATGTTGAGATAGATAGCTAAATAGATATGAACATGTTGAGATAGATAGATAGATAGATAGATAGATAGATAGATATGAATATGTTAAGATTAAGATAGATAGATAGATAGATATGAACATGTTCAGATAGATAGACAGATAGATATGAACATGTTAAGATAGATAACAAAATGACTGAGCTACCTAGATAGATAGATAGATAAGAACATGGTGAGATAGATAGATAGATAGATAGATAGATAGATAGATAGACAGATAGACATGAACATGCTAAGATAGATAGATAGATAGATAGATAGATAGATAGACATAGATAATACTAAGATAGATAGATAGATAGATAGATAGATAGATAGATAGATAGATAGATAGATAGACATGAACATGCTAAGATAGATAGATAGATAGATAGATAGATAGATAGATAGATAGATAGACATGAACATGCTAAGATAGATAGATAGATAGATAGATAGATAGACATATATATGCTAAGATAGATAGATAGATAGATAGATAGATAGATAGATAGATAGATAGATAAGAACATGTTGAGATAGATAGATAGATAGATAGATAGATAGATAAGAACATGTTGAGATAGATAGATAGATAGATAGATAGATAGATAGATAGATAGATAAGAACATGTTGAGATAGATAGATAGATAGATAGATAGATAGACATGAACATGCTAAGATAGATAGATAGATAGATAGATAGATAGATAGATAAGAACATGTTGAGATAGATAGATAGATAGATAGATAGATAAGAACATGTTGAGATAGATAGATAGATAGATAGATAGATAGATAGATAGATAAGAACATGTTGAGATAGATAGATAGATAGATAGATAGATAGATAGATAGACATAGACATGCTAAGATAGATAGATAGATAGATAGATAGATAGATAGATAGATAGATAAGAACATGTTGAGATAGATAGATAGATAGATAGATAGATAGATAGATAGATAAGAACATGTTGAGATAGATAGATAGATAGATAGATAGATAAGAACATGTTGAGATAGATAGATAGATAGATAGATAGATAAGAACATGTTAGAGATAGATAGATAGATAGATAGATAGATAGATAAGAACATGTTGAGATAGATAGATAGATAGATAGATAGATAGATAGACATGAACATGCTAAGATAGATAGATAGATAGATAGATAGATAGATAGATAGATAGATAGATAAGTATGTTGAGATAGATAGATAGATAGATAGATAGATAGATAGATAGATAGATAAGAACATGTTGAGATAGATAGATAGATAGATAGATAGATAGATAGATAAGAACATGTTGAGATAGATAGATAGATAGATAGATAGATAGATAGATAGATAGATAGATAAAGAACATGTTGAGATAGATAGATAGATAGATAGATAGATAGATAGATAGATAGATAGATAGATAGATAGATAAGAACATGTTGAGATAGATAGATAGATAGATAGATAGATAGATAAGAACATGTTAGAGATAGATAGATAGATAGATAGATAAGAACATGTTGAGATAGATAGATAGATAGATAGATAGATAGATAAGAACATGTTGAGATAGATAGATAGATAGATAGATAGATAGATAGATAGATAGACATGAACATACTAAGATAGATAGATAGATAGATAGATAGATAGATAGATAGATAGATAAGAACATGTTGAGATAGATAGATAGATAGATAGATAGATAGATAGATAGATAGATAGATAAGAACATGTTGAGATAGATAGATAGATAGATAGATAAGAACATGTTGAGATAGATAGATAGATAGATAGATAGACATGAACATGCTAAGATAGATAGATAGATAGATAGATAGATAGATAGATAGATAGATAGATAGATAGATAGATAAGAACATGTTGAGATAGATAGATAGATAGATAGATAGATAAGTATGTTGAGATAGATAGATAGATAGATAGATAGATAGAAACATGTTGAGATAGATAGATAGATAGATAGATAGATAGATAGACATGAACATGCTAAGATAGATAGATAGATAGATAGATAGATAGATAGATAGATAGATAGATAAGAACATGTTGAGATAGATAGATAGATAGATAGATAGATAGATAGATAGATAGATAGATAAGAACATGTTGAGATAGATAGATAGATAGATAGATAAGAACATGTTGAGATAGATAGATAGATAGATAGATAGATAGATAGATAGATAGATAAGAACATGTTGAGATAGATAGATAGATAGATAGATAGATAGATAAGAACATGTTGAGATAGATAGATAGATAGATAGATAGATAGATAGATAGATAGATAGATAGATAGACATGAACATGCTAAGATAGATAGATAGATAGATAGATAGATAGATAGATAAGAACGTATTGAGATAGATAGATAGATAGATACATAGATAGATAGATAGATAGATAGATAGATAGATAGATAAGAACATGTTGAGATAGATAGATAGATAGATAGATAGATAAGAACATGTTGAGATAGATAGATAGATAGATAGATAGATAAGAACATGTTGAGATAGATAGATAGATAGATAGATAGATAGATAAGAACATGTTGAGATAGATAGATAGATAGATAGATAGATAAGAACATGTTGAGATAGATAGATAGATAGATAGATAGATAGATAAAGACATGTTGAGATAGATAGATAGATAGATAGATAGATAAGAACATGTTGAGATAGATAGATAGATAGATAGATAGCTAAGAGACATGTTGAGATAGATAGATAGATAGATAGATAGATAGATAGATAGATAGATAGACATGAACATGCTAAGATAGATAGATAGATAGATAGATAGATAGATAGATAGATAGATAAGAACATGTTGAGATAGATAGATAGATAGATAGATAAGAACATGTTGAGATAGATAGATAGATAGATAGATAGATAGATAAGAACATGTTGAGATAGATAGATAGATAGATAGATAGACATGAACATGCTAAGATAGATAGATAGATAGATAGATAGATAGATAGATAGATAGATAGATAGATAGATAGATAGGTATGTTGAGATAGATAGATAGATAGATAGATAGATAAGAACATGTTGAGATAGATAGATAGATAGATAGATAGATAAAGAACTTATTGAGATAGAGAGATAGATAGATAGATAGATAGATAGATAGATAGATAGATAGATAGATAGATAGATAGATAGACATACATGCTAAGATAGATAGATAGATAGATAGATAGATAGATAGATAGATAGATAAGAACATGTTGAGATAGATAGATAGATAGATAGATAGATAGATAAGAACATGTTGAGATAGATAGATAGATAGATAGATAGATAAGAACATGTTGAGATAGATAGATAGATAGATAGATAGATAGATAAGAACATGTTGAGATAGATAGATAGATAGATAGATAGGTAGATAGATAAGAACATGTTGAGATAGATAGATAGATAGATAGATAGATAAGAACATGTTGAGATAGATAGATAGATAGATAGATAGATAGAACATGTTGAGATAGATAGATAGATAGATAGATAGATAGATAGATAGATAGATAGATAGATACATAAGAACATGTTGAGATAGATAGATAGATAGATAGATAGATAGATAAAGACATGTTGAGATAGATAGATAGATAGATAGATAGATAAGAACATGTTGAGATAGATAGATAGATAGATAGATAGATAGATAAGAACATGTTGAGATAGATAGATAGATAGATAGATAGATAGATAGATAGATAGATAGACATGAACATGCTAAGATAGATAGATAGATAGATAGATAGATAGATAGATAGATAAGAACATGTTGAGATAGATAGATAGATAGATAGATAGATAAGAACATGTTGAGATAGATAGATAGATAGATAGATAGATAGATAGACATACATGCTAAGATAGATAGATAGATAGATAGATAGATAGATAGATAGATAAGAACATGTTGAGATAGATAGATAGATAGATAGATAGATAGATAGATAAGAACATGTTGAGATAGATAGATAGATAGATAGATAGATAGATAGATACATAAGAACATGTTGAGATAGATAGATAGATAGATAGATAGATAGATAAGAACATGTTGAGATAGATAGATATAGATAGATAGATAGATAAGAACATGTTGAGATAGATAGATAGATAGATAGATAGATAGATAAGAATGTATGTTGAGATAGATAGATAGATAGATAGATAGATAGATAGATAGATAGATAGACATGAACATGCTAAGATAGATAGATAGATAGATAGATAGATAGATAGATAGATAAGAACATGTTGAGATAGATAGATAGATAGATAGATAGATAAGAACATGTTGAGATAGATAGATAGATAGATAGATAGATAGATAGATAGATAGACATGAACATGCTAAGATAGATAGATAGATAGATAGATAGATAGATAGATAAGAACATGTTGAGATAGATAGATAGATAGATAGATAGATAGATAGATAGATAGATAAGAACATGTTGAGATAGATAGATAGATAGATAGATAAGAGCATGTTGAGATAGATAGATAGATAGATAGATAGATAGATAAAGAACATGTTGAGATAGATAGATAGATAGATAGATAGATAGATAGATAGATAAGAACATGTTGAGATAGATAGATAGATAGATAGATAGATAGATAGATAGATAAGAACATGTTGAGATAGATAGATAGATAGATAGATAGATAGATAGAGACATGTTGAGATAGATAGATAGATAGATAGATAGATAAGAACATGTTGAGATAGATAGATAGATAGGTAGATAGATAGATAGATAGATAGATAGATAGATAGATAAGAACATGTTGAGATAGATAGATAGATAGATAGATAGATAGATAGATAGATAAGAACATGTTGAGATAGATAGATAGATAGATAGATAGATAGATAAGAACATGTTGAGATAGATAGATAGATAGATAGATAGATAGATAGATAAGAACATGTTGAGATAGATAGATAGATAGATAGATAGATAAGAACATGTTGAGATAGATAGATAGATAGATAGATAGATAGATAGATAGACATGAACATGCTAAGATAGATAGATAGATAGATAGATAGATAGATAAGAACATGTTGAGATAGATAGATAGATAGATAGATAGATAGATAAGAACTTATGTTGAGATAGATAGATAGATAGATAGATAGATAGACATGAACATGCTAAGATAGATAGATAGATAGATAGATAGATAGATAGATAGATAGATAAGAACATGTTGAGATAGATAGATAGATAGATAGATAGATAGATAGATAAGAACGTATTGAGATAGATAGATAGATAGATAGATAGATAGATAGATAGATAGGTATGTTGAGATAGATAGATAGATAGATAGATAGATAGATAGAGACTTATGTTGAGATAGATAGATAGATAGATAGATAGATAGATAGATAGATAAGAACATGTTGAGATAGATAGATAGATAGATAGAAGATGTTGAGATAGATAGATAGATAGATAGATAGAGACATGTTGAGATAGATAGATAGATAGATAGATAGATAGATAAGAACATGTTGAGATAGATAGATAGATAGATAGATAGATAAGAACATGTTGAGATAGATAGATAGATAGATAGATAAGAACATGTTGAGATAGATAGATAGATAGATAGATAGATAGATAAGAACATGTTGAGATAGATAGATAGATAGGTAGATAGATAGATAGATAGATAGATAGATAGATAGATAGACATGTTGAGATAGATAGATAGATAGATAGATAGATAGATAGATAAGAACATGTTGAGATAGATAGATAGATAGATAGATAGATAGATAGATAGACATACATGCTAAGATAGATAGATAGATAGATAGATAGATAAGAACATGTTGAGATAGATAGATAGATAGATACATAGATAGATAGATAGATAGATAGATAGATAGATAGATAGATAAGAACATGTTGAGATAGATAGATAGATAGATAGATAGATAGATAAGAACATGTTGAGATAGATAGATAGATAGATAGATAGATAGATAGATAAGAACATGTTGAGATAGATAGATAGATAGATAGATAGATAGATAGATAGATAGATAGATAGATAGATAGATAGGTATGTTGAGATAGATAGATAGATAGATAGATAGATAAGAACATGTTGAGATAGATAGATAGATAGATAGATAGATAGATAAGAACATGTTGAGATAGATAGATAGATAGATAGATAGATAGGTATGTTGAGATAGATAGATAGATAGATAGATAGATAGATAGATAGACATGAACATGCTAAGATAGATAGATAGATAGATAGATAGATAGATAGATAGATAGATAAGAACATGTTGAGATAGATAGATAGATAGATAGATAGATAAGAACATGTTGAGATAGATAGATAGATAGATAGATAGATAGATAAGAACATGGCTGAGATAGATAGATAGATAGATAGATAGACATGAAACATGCTAGATAGATAGATAGATAGATAGATAGATAGATAGATAGATAAGAACATGTTGAGATAGATAGATAGATAGATAGATAGATAGATAAGAACATGTTGAGATAGATAGATAGATAGATAGATAGATAAGAACATATTGAGATAGATAGATAGATAGATAGATAGATAGATAGATAGACATGAACATGCTAAGATAGATAGATAGATAGATAGATAGATAGATAGATAGATAGATAGATAGATAAGAACATGTTGAGATAGATAGATAGATAGATAGATAGATAGATAGATAGATAGATGTATGTATTGAGATAGATAGATAGATAGATAGATAGATAGATAAGAACATGTTGAGATAGATAGATAGATAGATAGATAGATAGATAGATAGATAAGAACATGTTGAGATAGATAGATAGATAGATAGATAGATAAGAACATGTTGAGATAGATAGATAGATAGATAGATAGATAGATAGGTATGTTGAGATAGATAGATAGATAGATAGATAGATAGATAGATAGATAGATAAGAACATGTTGAGATAGATAGATAGATAGATAGATAGATAGATAGATAGATAGATAGATAGATACATAAGAACATGTTGAGATAGATAGATAGATAGATAGATAGATAGATAAGAACATGTTGAGATAGATAGATAGATAGATAGATAGATAAGAACATATTGAGATAGATAGATAGATAGATAGATAGATAGATAAGAACATGTTGAGATAGATAGATAGATAGATAGATAGATAGATAAGAACATGTTGAGATAGATAGATAGATAGATAGATAGATAGATAGATAGATAGATAGAGACATGTTGAGATAGATAGATAGATAGATAGATAGATAGATAGATAGATAGATAAGAACATGTTGAGATAGATAGATAGATAGATAGATAAGAACATGTTGAGATAGATAGATAGATAGATAGATAGATAGATAGATAAGAACATGTTGAGATAGATAGATAGATAGATAGATAAG
>JBBBDQ010001362.1:5350000-5372500 GCA_037127315.1 Ascarosepion bandense
GAAGCATTTATGTCGAAGATTGATAATATTTTTTGCATATAAATGAATTTCTTTCGATAATTTTGTAAATTAGTTGACTGTGTGCCTTGTGGTGCAATGGATATCAGCTCAGAACGAGAAACCGGAGAGCCGAATTTGAATTCCAGTTGAATTTGTTGCTTTTACTTATGCACAAATATTTTTTTTGAGAAAGGTCCAGTGGATATCGACTCAGAATGACAAATCGGGGTGCCGAGTTTAAATTCCAGTTGAATTCCTTGCATTCACTTACGCACAAATACCCTTGGGAAAGGTATTAATCCATCTCTTCCCTCCAGTTCTGGATTAAATAATAGGACAGATTGGCTTCTATAGCCTTGGCTAGCAACCAGTCTACCACAGAAAGCAATGGCAACCTACTGGGGGATAACCCTCTGCCCAGTCAGTCATGTCTATCTTTCGAGACATGATCACCCAAACGTGTATCATATGTGGCACTTAACTGACTGACTGAATTGGGGATTAAGTATTATAGACAGACTGGGTTCTGTAGCCTTGGTTGGCAATCAGTCTACTGCAGAAAGCAATGGCAACCTACTGGGGGATAACCCTCTGCCCAGTCAGTCATGTCTCCTTCAAGACATGATTGTCCAAACGTGTATCATGTATGGCACTTAACTGACTGACTGACTGAATTATGGGTTAAGTATTATAGACAGATTGGGTTCTTATAGCCTTGGTTGGCAACCAGTCTATTGCAGAAAGCAATGGCAACCTACTGGGGGATAATCCTCTACCCAGTCAGTCATGTCTCTTTCAATTTTATTTATTATGTGTCACAGAAATTTTAACTGTCTCTTTCTGATTCTGATTTCAAGTGACTCTTCATTTCTTTAAAACATTCCCATTGCTTACTTCTTTTCTCCATGATATTCTCATCATCCTTCTGTAGAATCCCATCTACATTGCCTCAGGTCACTTTTTCATCAATGCTAAATAGGAGGATAGATATTATACAGCTGTTCTTTTCTTAATAAGATGTTAAGCTTTTAGTGGGGCGTATTTTATTCCCATGGATGGAACATATGACCACTGACAAGATTTTTAAGAGGATGGAGACAAGAAGGGTACTGATACTTAACATCAGGAAAAGACAGCTGAAGCTTTTGGGACATGTAATGTGGAAGGAGGGCTTGGAGAATTTGATGCTCAAAGGACAAATAGAGGAGAAGAGAGACAAGAGAAAGCAATGCATGACATACTTGATGGACTTGAGAAGATGGGCAGTGGAGCAGTGATTCACTGGGATAAAAAAGAGAAGGGGTATTAAGAGAGATAAAGGATAGGAAGATGTGGAGGGCTATGATTGCCTACGTTCTGAAGGGACAGAGCACATAGAAGAACAAATGATAGACCTTTCTTCATAAAATGTGTGCTAATTAGTAATGAAAAGCTACATATTGATTCAATATATGAAAATGACTTCTTTAGAGTAGGTTAACTTCTCAAATATGCTTTCCTGATTGGGCATATTTTTTTTTAATCATATCACCCCCAGGCAGGGCACTTAACTGACACTGTTTTGTGGGGAGGGTTTCCATAGGAGGAAAGTTATGAGAAAGAGTGGCAGGTTATAGGGGGTGTCAGGAAGTGGGTAAGAGAAGGATGAGAATGGAGTGAACGGAGAAAGGAGCATAAGAGAGAGGATGCAGGATAGTGAGAAAGAGATGACTATTGACTTTACATTTAAATTCTTGGAGATTGTAGCTGTCAGGGAAGTAAGTAAACGGAAGGAAATTCCACAGGCATACAGAAAATGTAATCTTTCTCTTTTCAATTCTATATATAAGTTATTATTCTTCTTTATGTATGTTGTATCACCAAAGTGTATACGACACGCAGAGAAAGTGTGCTGCAGTATTATCCAGCATAATATTGGGTGCTAAATGGATATACAGAGAAAAGTACAAGAGTTTTAATGACAGACAAGACAACTTTCAACACAGAGAGGAGGGATTTAGATTGCAATAGTTGGCAAAGTAATCAGTCAAGATATTGCTCAAATGACACTCAAATATTACCCCTCAAATGCTACTATATTTTACTTAAATAGACCCTTTCAGATGATGAATACTGTCACTATATATGTCTGGTGCTCCAGTTATTCATCTTAAGGTTCTTGACAAAATTCAAACAAGGATCTGCAATGTAATCGGCCCTGTCACGGCATCTCAGTTTCAGTCCCTTTCTCACTGCCGTTACATGGCTTCTCTCTGTCTTTTCTACAAATATTTTCATTGCAACTGTACTGGTGAGCTTTTTTCCCTTGTGCCCATCCACGTGAATTTAAACATACTACAAGATTGGCAACTAGTTCATTTCTCGAACTTCCCACTTGTGAAACTCCATTTTATTTTCTTGTTTTCCTGATCACCAAAAATTTAAATACAGCATCAATCACCATCTTCTATCTTCTTGAACCTCATTTGTCATTGTACCCAGTATTTTATCCTGCTGAAACCATCTTCATACTCATAGTGGTCCCACCTTGCTCGGGATGAAATTATTAAGTTCTTTTCAAATCTGGAATTCATCAGTTACTGTGTGTTTATGTGACCCTGACCTCATCATCAGAATATGAACTTTACATTCTCATGTGTGATGATGTCTCACTCCATCTCTTACTACTGGGGGTGATTGCTTCTATATCTGTTGTATGTTTATTTCCCATGTGTGCATCCCATGTGTGCATCCCTAGGCCAATCCCTAGGCCAATCATGTGTCTCTATTCAGTGGCTAGATGTTCACCTCTCAGGTCAACCCTGCACCAGGCTTCTCATCGAGAATATCCCAGCATATGAAACATATTTACCTTCTAAGAATGTTTAATGCAATGATGGGTGCTGATCAAACGTACTGGCCAAATGTGTTAGCTAACCATGGTGTAGGGGAAAGGAATGAGAATGGAAAAAGAGTCCGAGAATTCTGCTGTTATCTTAAATTGGGTGTGACGAACAGTTATTTTCAGAACAAGGATTGCCACAAAGCATCCTGGAGACAGCCAGGGTCAAATCATTGGCACCAGCTGGACCTTGTCATCACCAGACAAAACTCCCTAAGCAATATCTGTAACACCAGAAATTACCACAGTGCAGACTGTGAAAATTAAGTTCTGGTCTGATCCGGAGCAAGACACACGTAATGAATTGGAAATGTTGAGTGAATAACAAGAGACTTGAATTTTTGTTACTTAACATTACTTTTATTCAGTATTTCATGAGTTAATCTTGGCCAACTTTTAATATGTTGGTTCCATAGACACCTGATTTGATCTGTCTGCAATGTCAGAAAAAGATTGTCTGAGATTGCTTAGTGGTTATATATATATATATAACTGTATTTATTTCTCACACCTGTAAATCAGATGCAGGTGTCTGGTTTCATGCTTTTCACTCAGCGGCCAAGACAGACCCCAGATCAATTTCCTGATACACACAGATTGTTTAAGGTGTTGGTTTTAATTAAAGTTTATTCCAGGACATCCTATATAGGTCTCAAAAGAAAAAGATGGTAACTTTTGTACAAATATTCAAATATCTATATCCACTTTTTGAAGAAAAATGAAATTTTTGATCTTCATTCCACGTTTTTTATTTTAGCTTTTCGCATTAATTGAATTGCATACAATGTTTTTTTTTTATGCATTCACTCATTTTCTATAGATAATCATCTCATTGTAGGTTATTTAAAGCCAGAAAATATTTTTTAAATTTTAAGAATTGTTTAGACATAATCATTATTTACTGATACAAATTCTACTAATTAACCCATACCTGAGGGAAGATGAAGTGAACTAATACCTTTTCCAGTATTTAAGCATAAGTGATTGGATATCGACTCGGAACAAGAAATCGGGGAGCCGAGTTTGAATTCCAGCTGAATTCATTGCTTTCACTTATGCACAAATACCCTTGGGAAAGGTATTAATCCGTCTATTCCTTCCAGTTATGGGTTAAATAACAGGACAGATTGGGTTCTATAGCCTTGGTCGGCAACCAGTCTACCACAGAAAGCAATGGCAACCTACTGCGGGATAATCTTCTGCCTAGTCAGTCATGTCTCTTTCGAGACATGATCACCCAAGCATGTATCATGTATGGCACTTAACTGACTGAATATAATGGGAATTTGAACTCAGCTCTCCAATGAACAATTCTAAGTCATTATCCATTACATCTGCTGCATATCCAAACTTAAGGCACCTGGTATTCTTAAGCAATCAACCATCTATGTACTGACCAGACTTGACATTGCTTAACTTTGGTTGAGCTGGTGTTTCAGCACAAAGTGTCTGTAAGTTCATGTAATTTTCATTACAGTATATATATTTTTTTTTTTAATCATATCACCCCGAGCAAGGGTGATGTGCAGGGGGCTACGTAATAGTGAGAAGATTGGAAAAGAGAAAGCCGGAAACCACATCCTAAACAGGGAACAAGGGATGAGCCTCTTAACCCGTTCACTAGACGAGGATGGAGTGTGAACTGGGCGACAGATAGATCTATCTACTCCAATTGAAAAAAAAAACAAAGTGAGTAGATTGGAAAAGAGAAAGCCGGAAACCACATCCTGAACAGGGAACAAGGGATTAGCCTCTTAACCTGTTCAATAGACATGGGTGGAGTGTGAACCGAGCGATAGATAGATCTATCTACTCCAATTGAAAAAAAAAACAAAGTGAGAAGATTGGAAAAGAGAAAACCGGAAACCACATCCTAAACAGGGAACAAGGGATGAGCCTCTTAACTTGTTCAATAGACATGGGTGGAGTGTGAACCGGGCGATAGATAGATCTATCTACTCAAAAAAAAAAAAACAAAGTGAGAAGATTGGAAAAGAGAAAGCCGGAAACCACATCCTAAACAGGGAACAAGGGATGACCCTCTTAACCCGTTCAATACGACATGAGTTTCAAAGGGAAAAGGTGTTGGAACTTTTGTACATGTCTAATAGTCTAATATATTCTAAAATCTATATCAACTTTAAGAAAAGTGATCAAATGTTCAATCTTGATGATATAATTTTCTGTCTTTCTTTTTAGCTACAGCTAGCACAAATATCTAAAATGTCCAGAAGCTGAAACTGTTCTGAAAATATATTCATCTTGAAAGAAAAAGTAACCATCTTCAAAGTCAATATGCAATCCATAAAAAAAATGAATCTAAGATTGACAGGAGTTATCTTGAAATGAGTTGCCATTGACCATAGAAATGGCTTAGCTGTCATCACTGCACATCTTGCTGAGATAACAAAAATGCTGAAAACTATTTTGGGTTGAGAAGATTTTCTCACAAGCTGCAAAAATAATCATGTCAAATTGAGCTGGTCACTTCAGAAATTTGCCAAATTTCTTCAGTTGGAATCGCTCTCATTCAGAAGTGGACAAAATCAAGTGGCACTCTACTAATCCCAATATTTTAAGTGGATAGAAAACCACAAGAACACTTTCCTATTTATATGCTTAATGGAAATGTCATATATATTTGCATATACAAAATGCTAAAAATCACATCGGCTGAAAACATCAACATTGGTGATATCTAAAATGAATAGCACATTTAACTTGAAGAGAAAATAATAACAAATCAAGATGTCTTTCCATACACCCCAAGCAAAAGGTCAGGAAGGAATACTCCCATTCATACTAGAAAGAGCAACAAGAGTGAACTTGAGTAAGAAGTGTATTTTCCTGAAAAATTATTTTAAGAGAATTTCAATTGTATGACAATTCAATAAATGAATGTTGACTATCTCAAATTGCCATATATGTATATAAACATATATGCACACACACAGACTTTGTATTTTATTTGTCTGTGCATGGAGTACTTGCATAGATACAAGTCAACCATTCATCCATGCATGGAGTACTGCTGCCATATATGGTTAGGCGCCCCTGCCATTCACCTCAGTGTTCTCGACAGGCTCCAAAGGAGAATCAGTAATGTGATAGGTACTGACTTGGCGGCTCGACTACAGCTACTTCCCCACCAATGAAATGTGGCCTCCCTTTGTCTGTTCTATAAGTACTTTCATGGATTTTACTCAGACAAACTTAAGTCACTGGTGCCTCCTCAACAGGTGTTTACTCGTGCAACCAGATTGGCAACTGGGTCCCACCCATTCACAGTTAGGTTAACCAAATGCAGATGACAATTCTACTCCTGCAGCTTCTTCTCTCGCACTTCTCGCCTGCGGAACTCGCTCCCATATTCTTGCTTTCCTGATGGCTATAACCTCCAGGAATTTAAATGCAATGTCAATACTCATCTATTAACCACTTGACTCTAGTTCTTTCCCCACCCCATATATCCTTTCTTTTCTCTCCACCTTTGAAACTGTCATCACACCTATATCCTCATCTTTCTATTGCTCCTTTCTAACTGGTTCGTCTTCCTCTTCACTCTCTTCTAATTAATTTGTTACACTTATGTAGCCCCCTGCACATCAGTGGCTCGGGGTGATACAATTAAAAAAAAAAATATATATATATATATATATATATATATATACACATTGGTAATGATGTCAAATCCATATACAGGGATCTATTTAATAAAAGATCTATTTAATATAAAATATTAAATATTAAAGAGAGAGAGATCCTATTAGAGAGCTCAGTAGATATTATCCAGAGCAATATGATAAACATAACGGAAAACTGCACATCATTGAAAGTGGTTATAAGCTATTATTTATTTTGGCAGTTAAGTCTTTAGTATCCATCTCATCAGGCAACAAATTACAAATGGTTTAATTTTATTAGAACATTTCAAAGACAAGAAGCATGACCCAGAATTTTTTGAAATTTTTGCAGATGTTAAAAAGTCAGGGTCATAAACAAGAAGTAAAAGAAGTAAGCTATTCATCGGTTAAATGTAGCAATTGGCAAAACATGACACCACAAAGTCAAGATACACATCCACCCATCTGTAGACATATTCATGCATTCTCATTTGGATGTATAACCATACTGATGAGCTGTCATACAGCAAAACAGATCTGTCTGCGGATGACTATATATATTTATATATATATATATATATATATATATATATATACAGCACATTAGCATTTGAAAATATCTACACATACCCAAACACTCATACGTACACATATATGTAAAAACTATATACACACACAATTACACAAACTTATATACACACATGTGCCTGAACTTAAAAATAAAGCTCATACATACTTACAATTATCTATGCCCATTTATACACATATAATAAAGTAACTATACACATATACAGGCATATATCTAAAATACATGAAGTCAACTCCAATTCTCACAATAAGTAAAGAACATCAAAATAAATGCTACCAAAGAATATTCAACACAAAATGCAAGTAAGTTTGCAAGTGAATTAGAGTGAGTGGGGGATAACTAAAATTCCTGTACAACAGGTAATTTAAATTTATTTTTATGAAGAGATTTAAAAAGGTTTACATTCCTCTGGTTTAATAGCTGCCTATTTTTTTCTAAATTTGATAATTCTCATTTTTTCATCTGAACATAAAATACATCTATTTGTGAAACTATTGTGGGTGTTTTGTTCTGATAAAATTAAACCAGTTGTTACCTGCAGTCTAATGAGATGGGTACTAAAAACTTACCTGTCAAAATAAATTATAGTTTACAACCGCTTTAGATGATGTGTTGAGTTTTCCGTTATGGATGAACATTGCATTTCCTACATAGATATATAGAGAGAGGGAGGTTTATGCAATGGATATGGGCTTCACTAAACAAGTATAAATAGAAAATCTAAATCTATCTAAACTTATTTATAAATGGAACTTTGTCTGTGTGTGTGTGTGTGTACGTGTGTGTCTGTTACCTATAGACTTTGAAACGGCTGAACCGATTTTCTTTAAAATTTACACAGTTATACTATAAGCATCTGCTAGTGTTCTTAGCTAGGATTTGTGTTGAGGTACCCCCGATAAATATTGAAAATTGATAATCGATATGCCTGTATTTTTTCAGCCCTTTTATTTTAGTTTTCACTTCGGGTTTGGCTCTAAGTAGGTATGATTGTTGTTCTTAGTCTTAGCCATGATATCATTTACTCAGAGGACTTATTTAGCCTTCAAAATTCAGTTTATGATGAAAAAAACTTATTTGATATCGATACGAGGAATTCAAAATTTGACTGACATACATTCATTTTTCTTTCAGTCTATGGTTTCACTTTAACTGGAAACAACTATTGCTTTTTAGTCTTTCGTGCCAACATCCAAAGAGTCTCGAGTTCCTTGAACATGGATTAGTTTTAAAGATTTCATTACACCCAAGCAATGTCAGGTTATGCTGCTAGTATATATATATATATATATATATATACAGAACTGTGCAAAAGTATTAGGACAAGAACTATTTTATTATTTATTTTATTTTTAGCTCAAGGACCATGGATTAGTTTTAAAGCTTTCATTCCATCCGAGCAATACTGGGCTATACTGCTAGTATTTAATTAAGACAGCTGCAAATTCAATCTATACAATATGGTAAACAATGTGATCCTATCAATATAAACATCATTTAATATGAAAAATTCTTTTTGAAGGACTAATGCATTACAAAGAATTATTTTTCCATTTTCATCATTCAGTTACCCACTATTAATCTTATATATATTTTGTATATCTTATTCTTCCGTTTCTATATCTAACGTCAACCCCCAAAAAATGTATACACACTTCAGGAAAGGAAAACTTGTATAGATATTTTAATATTATATTTATTCAGACATCACAAGATGAATACAAGTTACCTTTGAACTCTGCAACCACAAGAGAGGCTCAAAATGGTTGCCTTTAGCATCCAGATATTTATTATTACTGCAAACTAGTGTTTGGGCAATGGTGGCCAGACTGTCTACTGGGATCGCTGCACATGTATTTTTAATGTCTTGTCTCTGAGCCATCAACGTAATCAGTTTTCTGCGATACAGAACATTTTTCAATTTCCCCAGAGGTAAAAGTCTGCAAGTGCTAAATCATGAGGAGAATTCAACTGCATCCTTTTGTCGTAGCCATTGTCCTTGCAAATTCTCATTTAGATAAGGTTGCATGTCTTGCTTGCAGTGTGGCAATGCACCATCTTGTTGAATTAAAAATTTATCCTTTTCATGAAGTTAATGTATTTAAGTGTTATCAAAATTTGATAACTAAAAAAAACAAGACTTCTTCCTTTTGCCTGAAGTGTGCATACCTTCTTTTGGCAAACTCTCTCTCTCTCTTTCTCTCTCTTTCTCTCTCTCTTTCTATATATATATATAGGTCAGAGGACAAAGACAAGCCTTCTTCCTTTTGCCTGAAGTGTGCATACCTTCTTTTGGCAGACTCTCTCTCTCTCTCTTTCTCTCTCTCTCTCTCTCTCTCTCTCTCTCTCTCTCTCTCTATATATATATATATGTCAGAGGACAAAGACAAGCCTTCTTCCTTTTGCCTGAAGTGTGCATACCTTCTTTTGGCAGACTCTCTCTCTCTCTCTCTCTCTCTCTCTCTCTCTCTCTCTCTCTCTATATATATATATATATGTCAGAGGACAAAGAAGCCTTCTTCCTTTTGCCTGAAGTGTGCATACCTTCTTTTTGCAGACTCTCTCTCTTTCTTTCTCTCTCTCTCTCTCTCTCTATATATATATATATATATATATATATGTCAGAGGACAAAGTATATTATAAAAGTTTCCATTTTGTCTTTACATTTTACAGATATATCTATTTGTATCTGAATTTTTACACACAGATATATGTATGTTGGGCAGCAGTTAATATATGTTTGTTCATATAAATATATGTCTACATGCTTGTGTGCATATTAACATACACCTAAATGAACAAGTATTTCTACACAAACATATACATATAATATTATACACTTTACCATCCATAATATTCCACGCATATACATGTAAAAAGCATTTTTTGCTTTAATGCACATAACACATTCCTGTCCAATAAGAATTAATTCCAAATCATAAATACTAGTGTACTGTCTCTTTGGGGTTTTTTTTTTCAGTTGTTTTGGTCTCTGAAGAAGCTTTAAGATTGAGATATGTTTCTTATTTGTTCTGTTTTCCTTATTTTATCACACACGCAGATACACACATACACACACGCATACACACACATAATTAATGTAGAGAAACTTATCTCTTAGTTGAGCAGTGTTATTTCTTTCATGCTAACCTCAAAGTTTCATGATGTCTTCACTCTTCCATATTATTTGGTTTCTCTCTCTCTCTCTCTCTCTCTCTATATATATATATATATAGTACTGTGCAAAAGTATTAGGACAAGAACTATTTTATCTTTTATGAAGCATCAAAATAAAGTTTAAAATCACCCCTGTCCTAACAACTTTTGCACACTACTAATAGCGTGCAAAAGTATTAAGACAGGGGTGATTTTCCTAAAAACCTCACTGAAATTCAAATACAGGGTGGAAAGCCAAGTAAATTGCTAATGAATATTGATTATTTAAAACTAGGTGTAAAAGAAATGGATAAAAAAAAATTTATATGTAATTTTTTCATATTTTCTATTAAACTATTTTGAAACTACATATTATTCTATTATTCTTGGATATGACTGACTCTTTTCTTATTCCCCACTCTCCAATTGATAAATCTAATGTTATTTTGCAAGACACACTTTGCAAGGCACACAAATACAAGCTGCTTGGCAGGAGATACCATTAGATACATTGAAGAAGTGTGTGATGTCAATGCCTAACAGGATGAAGGCTGTGATCAAAGTAAAAGGCTATTATACTAAATACTAAATTTATTTTGTAACAAGTATTTTTCTTGTTCAAGCATTTGTTGAATAAATCAAATAAAATTACTTTAATTAAATTGTTTATTTTCTGTCAATATGACTCACAAAAGATAAAATAGTTCTTGTCCTAATAATTTTGCACAGTACTGTACACACACACACACACACACACACACACACACACACACACACACACATATATAGTCACTTTCTTACTGGCACAATGTGGTTTTGCTTTGTCTCTTCTACAAATACTTTCATGGCTTCTGCTCTGATGAACTTAGCTCACTGGTGCCCCCTGTATATGAATTTACTCAAGCCACAAGATTAGTAACTAGGTTCCACCCTTTTACTATGAAACCAATAAAATGTAAACCCAATGTCTATTCCATCAGCTTCTTTTTCGCACTTCCGACCTGTGGAATTCCCTTCCATTTATTGCTTCCCTGACAGCTGCTATCTCCAAGAATTTAAATGTAATATCAATAGTCATCTAACTTACTAACTTGCATCCTCTCTCACTCATGCTTCTTTCTCCGTCCACTCCACTCTCATCAGTATTCTCATCATACTCTTACCCACTTCCTGATACCCCCATAAACTGTCACTCTTTCTCATAACTTTCCTCCTATGTAATCCTCTGCACACCAGTGGCAATAAACTGCCTGGCTTGAGGTGATATGATTATATATATATATATATATATATATATATATATATATATATATTTTCTAAGCATATATATGTTTAGAAAATTATTTGCTGCCTCGATACACTAAATATATATATATATATATATATATAATATTGTAAGAAAGTGACAGGACATGTAGATTTTAAACCCACTGTTCAAGCATTTACTTTTATAAAGAGTGCTTGATACAGAGTAGAGCTTTATATTGTAATAGTTGTTACAAAGTATACATATCACCCAAAGAGAAGTAGTTCAGCTTCGAAACATGAAAATTTTTGTGTAGTGATATTATGCTTTTATAAACCATTGTAACAACTATTACAATATATCTATCTATCTATCTATCTCTCTCTCTCTCTCTCTCTATATATATATATATATATATATATGCACTTACTGACTACTCAAATTGTTTGCAGCACAGGCAATCTCCAATTATCTTGGTTTTTGTCACAGGATTAAGTCTGTCTGTTACTGAGAGACCGCATTGTATTGAATGATCATATGTGTAATGGTAAATAATTTTATATATACTATCAGGTTTCTAACCTGTTGGTTCCCAGTCTCATAGAAAAAGTAAGCATTTGTCTTGCATGCACATATCAGTTGTAAGTTCTAAGTAGAAATTCAAGAGTTCAAATTACATCTGACTCCTGATTGGTTGAGTCTTCTCTTTACTCAAAATTTAAAAATATCCAGTAAATGTGTAAAACAATAGATTCAGCTTTGTGTAATTCTCATGGCATCTTTTGCAATAGCTTGCTTCTTCAATAACAAACAAAAGTAAATCACATGAATTTGTGTTTTTTATTTTCTCATTTTAGTTAGGATTGAGTGTTTCAATCAGAAGCGAACATGCTTTGTTTAAACATCTTATTTTTTTTAATTTGCCCATCAGATTTTTTTGCTATTGTGTTTGTATTTGGGCTTAAAAACAATTCAAGGTTACAGTGATTGCTGACATACACACCAATCTTCCAGCACTGAGGAAATAATTATAACTCCTTCTGCTGTTATCTTGATTTGAAAGTTAAAATCTTGGCAGAATTCTTGAATGAAATTGTTTGTTTAAATTCTCTCGAGCATAAAGCCCTCGAATCTAAACTTTTAAAAAATTATAATTCTGGAGAAACTCTTATAAAAGATTCTAATTTAATTAGGATATTATTTTATTAAAGAAAATAATTCATATATTTCCTCACACAAATGCAATATTTTAATTGACAGCATGAAAGAAGGAAAATATGTACTTATTAAAATATTAATTAGAAATTAATTTACTTGGAATTATTTTTGGAAAACATTTTCTAATTTCTCTTATATGCCATCTCTTTTCAGGATGTAGGTAATCATGTCTCTTCACAACTTCCTACCCTTTGTACCTCTTAGTAAATTTTGCCGTTTTATTATCCTTGTTCTGCTATCCATTTACACCGGCTTTTTAGTGAAGATTGTTCACTTCAAATCCTGTCATTTTGTTTCCCTTCTGTTCTTGCTGATTTTAATATGTCCCATGAGTGTCAAGTTCCACAAGCCTACTTTCTTCAAATCAACATTCAAATTTCAAAAGAATTACATCCAAAAATAATGCTACATCTTTTACCGATATAAAGTTCTGAGCAACTGTATATGTGCATATACTGTCTTGGGGTTTCTGGATGACTGGAAAAGAGGAGATATGGAAAAGTTCCTGTTTCAATCAATGCCCGAGATCTGACCAATAAGCAAAAATCAGACTTTTTGGAAGGTTCTCCTTAGTCAAGCTAATAAATTTTCAGCATCTTTCCTTGTACAAGAAGGGAAAATAAAAAATAAAAAGGAGAAAGAAATAAAAAATAATAATACAGAAGAAAGAAAGAAAGAAAGAAAGAAAGAAAGAAAGAAAGAAAGGGAATTTAGATAAAAAAGAAAGAAAACGTAGTAACGGTGAAAAGAAAAATGAAAAAGTAATTCAGATGAGAAAAAAAGAAAACATAAAATAGAATATGATGCTAAAACAGAAAGAAAAAAGAAAACATAAAATAGAATGTGATGCTAAAAAAGAAAGAAAGAAGGAAAGAAAGAGTGAAAGAAAGAATGAAAGAATGAATGAAAGCAAGAAAACATAAAATAGAATATGATGCTAAGAAAGAAGGAAAGAAAGCGTGAAAGAAAGAATGAAAGAAAGAATGAAAAAAGAAAACATAAAATAGAATATGATGCTAAAAAAGAAAGAAAGAAGGAAAGAAAGAGTGAAAAAAAGAATGAAAGAAAGAATGAAAGAAAGAAAGCATAAAATAGAATATGATGCTAAGAAAGAAAGAAGGAAAGAAAGAGTGAAAGAAAGAATGAAAGAAAGAATGAAAGAAAGAAAACATAAAATAGAATATGATGCTAAGAAAGAAAGAAAGAAAGAAAGAAAGAAAACATTCAGATAAAAAAGAAAGAAAAATAGTAAAGGTAGAAGGAAAAATGGAAAAGTAACTGAGAAAAAAGAAAAAGAAAAAAAGAAAGAAAGAAAGAAAGAAGTAAAAAAGTAAACAGAAAAGAAATGGTTAAGAAAGAAAGAAGAAAATAATTCAGTTAAAAAAATGTTGCAATAATAGAAAAAAAATGAGGATGTAAAAGGAAAGGATAAGTAAAGAGAAAAAAAAGTACTTAAGAAATCAAGAACGAAAGATTTAAATACTTCATTGGTAAGGAAAGAAAAGATGAATAAATAGACAATCAGAAGGATAAAAATAAATAAAATATCGATTCACAAAATGAAGGCAAGCCCAAAAATGAAAAAACTAAAGTGATGATAAAGGAAAAATTCTAAGGAAAGAAAATGTCTAAAAATTAAGCAACCGAATGAAAATCCAATGGCAAAGGAAGAAAAGCAAAGAAAAACGTGAGAAAGTATGAAAATTTAAAACAAAATAAAAGAAAAACTAACAAAGCAAATTATTAATTAAAGATAAAAGCAGAAAGAAAAGAAAAAGTAAAAGAAAAAGGAAAAGGCAGAAATGTTAAAACAAAGAAGGAAAGGAAATCTCAAAAGTGAAAGTGAATAACAAGAAAGCAAAAAGAAAAGAAAACGAGAGAATAACAACAATGAAGTTAACAAAAATAAAAAATAATAAAACAAAAAAAAAAGTTATCCCACCAATTTTTGATTTATTTTTCATTTTATTTTATTTTTTTTTTTGTTCTGTTGTTACAAAATGACTACACTGCAATCCAATTGTCAGTAATTGAATTTTCAAGTAAGCCATTGCAATTTTTATCCCCATTGGCAAAGAGGACATTATCTGCACTCTAACCCTTCCACTTCTGCTCTTCACTACAAAGATCATATTCTGACAACAGGTTCATAAATTTAAGTGCTACAAATTTGTTTATCACAGCAAGAAGTTTTTTCTTCAGTTCAGTTGATTTCTGTCTTTTTGTCAACTCAACTGGATAACATCTCCAAACAATCACAGACTTTTGTCTTGGCACTCACCTAACCTAATGGTACATAAGAATCTGTCTCGTGTCATTAGCTGCAGTTGCATTGTGTATATGGCCAATGTTAATGGTAAGATTAGCCATTCCCATTTGCCAAAACATTTGCCATTCATTGACTGAAGAGTTAGCATTATTGTAAGTTAGAATTTAGAAAAATCTTTCTCTTGAAATAGATTTTCAGGAGGAAAATGGGTTTCTCAAGTCCATTAGCTTTTATTTCTCTTTCTTATATTGATGGTATTTTCTTCCTAAACTTTTGTTTGAAGTTGTGGGGAAATCAACATTTTAATTTTGACATTATTTTCTCTTCAGGTTACATGCTCTACCCATTTTAGTTATTGATGATATTATTGATCTTAACCTGATGCAGTTTATCTTATACAGTAAAGTCCTTTATTTGTGATTATGTAGCACTAGTCCATAAAATCTGATGAAGAATAATACTTTCAAGACCTACAGTGTGCATTTGCTGAAAGCCGTGTTTAATTATTGATCTGAGACAACTTGAGAAACGATCAAGAATTAGACGTTTAAGGAACCATTGAATTTCAAGAATTTGTCCTAGATTGTAACTCCTTCTACCACAAACAAAAGAGGTTTGATTCATTTATAAAAAAAAAACGTTAGTGATAAAATTTTATTAGATTTTTTAAAATAGATATTTGAAAAGTACATATATAAATATATGCCTAAATATATTAAAATAGAGGAATGGAGTCAAGGATAAAAAATATATACCATAAAGAAAATACCCCAAAAAAGCTAAGCAATTATCACTTTTAGCTTTTCATGGATCAGTTGAGGACAAAACATAAAAATAAGTACAACTAACAAACAAAAACAAATAAGGAAAAGAAAAAAATATTACCAGGGAATCATTTTTAGTCAAAGACAATTTGCATTTAGAAATAACAATACTGAATAAATAACCTGATTTTTACCTTGTCTTTTTACCAGGAATTTTTGGCAATGTGGTCAACATTAGAGAGTGCTTTAGACCATTTATATTAAGTCTAAGTAACCTTTTGGCATGGCAAAGGACGCGTTCCAGAAGATGAGCAAAATACTAACACACAGGAAGATCTCAATAGAAACGAAGAAAAGAGTGCTGGACTGCTACGTGATGTCAGTTCTTCAGTACGGCTGTGAATGCTGGACAATATCATCAAAAATGAGGACAAAACTGGAAGCGGCCGAAATGTGGTTCTACAGAAGGATGCTACGGATATCGTGGACTGAGCATACAAGCAACGACGAAGTGTTAGAAAGAATGGCAACAAAAAGGAAATTGATGCTGAGCATCAGGAAGAGACAACTGAAGTTCCTGGGACACGCAATGAGGAAGGAGAGCCTGGAGAACCTGATACTGACTGGACAGATAGAAGGAAGGAGAGACAGAGGAAGGCAGCGGATAACATATCTGCAGAGTCTGATCAGGTGGATGACGGAACGGGGGTTGCCAGGAGCAACAGGAGCAAACATACTAAGAGCCACAAGGGATAGAGAGACGTGGAGATCCATGATCGCCTACGTCCTGAAGGGACAGGGCACATAGAAGAAGAAGAAGAACCTTCTCTCTATAAGCAGAAGTGAATGATTGCTGGGTTTAAATGTAATCTGTTTGTGATTTATACTGTTAATTCACAAACAAAATGAATGAACTTTGGTCAACTGTCAAAGTCTTCCCAGTTTGAGCTCTTCCAAAGATACCAGGGCACACATGTTTGAATCCTACCAGAAAGTGCCTTTTGTTTATTATGACTCAGATGCACAAACCAGTAGACATAGATTTACCATGTCATCTACTCAAACACATATATCCACTTAATATAACATACACAGTAATAATAAATAACATCAGATTATAAATAAAAATCCATAAATTACTTAGAATATATATATATATATATAAATGAAAACTTATCACTATACTCATTTCGAAAAACCCTCTGTGTATATATGTGGAAGGAAAAAATGGTTGTAAAAAAAGAAAGAGCCAAGCACATGAAAATCAGCCAAAGTAATTTGGACCGAGCCAGTACGTAGCCCAAAGAAAAAACCCGAGACGAGTAATCAATAACAAAAAAGTGCTCAATACGTAAGCAGAGCAGAATAAGTAAATTAACCTAGTGAGCCAACAAACCTACCAAGGTTTCACCTAAACGGATTTTCAGGGAAGGTTGGCTCACTATATATATATATATATATATGCAGGGTGGGGCAAAACACCTTGATTATTTGAAATAACAAATAAAACAAAAGTAATGCAGATATACATGTAATTCTTTAAACAGCATCAATTACGACATTTAAATTTTATGTTTTACAAGCTTTAAAGATGACATCAGTCAGATTGCTTCCATTCTCAATACACTGGGTTAATCGTACTCTGAAATTTTGGTCAACTCTTTCCAGCATATCGGTGGGTATGTTGGCGACAGCTTGATGAATGTTGTTCTTCAGGTGAGCCAGAGTGTTAGGACGAACATTGTAAACAATTAACTTCAGGTAGCTCCATAGAAAATAGTCACAGGGTGTTAAATCAGGGGACCGTGCTGGCCAATGTAGATTGCCTCTCAAAGAGATAAGGTGTCCAGGAAAACTGTTATTGACACATGCACTGTGTGTGCCGTGGCACTGTCCTGCTGGAGCAAACTTTAAATCCCGCACTCTCAAGTAAAACCCTCCCCACTATCCTCAAAGCAACCATTGCTTCAGGGCGCCAAATTCAAATAAGCAAGTTGCTCTGCCCCACCCTGTATATATATTAGTCATCCATATACAAGCCTGTTCCACTATATCACAGCTCATCAATATTGTTAGACATCCACTTGCTTCTGGCTGGGTTCAGAACTTGGCTGATTTAGTGTCAGTCGAAGTCACTAACCCCTAAACCATAGGCATATGGAATCAGAGAAGGGAAAATTTAGTGCGTTATATAAAAGCAGAGTACACATATGCCACTCACTGAAAGAATGCAATTCATTGCTAAAGATTAACGCTTAAATCGCTGAAGCGGTAACTATTTTTATAATTTTCCCCTCTAGAGAGCTTAATTGTAATGAGAGCACAATATATTAGTCATCCATATACAAGTATGTTTTGATGTATCACAGCTCATCAGTGTGGCTAGACATATAAGTTTATATATATATAAACTTATATGTCTATTTTTTCAATATTTGTCTATATTTCTGAGTTGAGATATTGTAACTATTTACACTATTTACATTGTTCAGAATGTTGTCCTCATCTTTATTGTCATATTTACATTTCAGACATTGTACACTTCAGCCTTCTTTCGGTGATATATGTTGAAATTTTGATAAAAGCATTGGCTGAAATAATCCAGTAACTTTACCCAAAAAGTTCAATACCTAGCCTCAGCAAAGATGAACAAAAAAAAACCTAGAACTGAGTTACTAAAAGAAAAGTTAGTTGAATTGAAATATCCAGAAAAGGTATAGCATCTAGAATGAGAACAATGTACGACAGTTGACTAAATAAAGAGTTTGGTTTCAAATTCCAACATATATAAACTGAGGAAGGCTGGGGAATACAATGACTGAAACGTTATGAATATGGCAATAAAGATAAAGACAACAGCCCAAATAATGTAAATAGCAGAAATACTGTATTCCTTTATCAAAAATGTATATGCAAGTTTGTTTTTCCAAGTCACGGATTAAGTATACCTAAATCTTTGTGCTTGAAAATCTACATGATAGCATTTGGTATAGTGTTTTAATCAAGAAATTATATGGCAATAAAACTGCCTTATTTGGGGTAAATTGATTCAAAAATAAAATCTGCAAATGTTTTTTTATTGATCACTGCCATATTCTTTCTTTCTAATAGAATTTTCTTGCTGTTTAATATTTTGTTTAACATTTTACCATTCCAATGTTTCTTTGAATTTCTATGCTTTACTTCCTGTAATTCATTAAACCATTTCCCAGATAGGTGAATTTCTGTACTTTATTGGTTCTGAGATCCCTAATGTGTGCTGTGGGGCAGGATGTGCATTAAAGTGCAGTGGATATCTGCTGAGAACGAGAAATTGGAGAGCTGAATTTGAATTCCAGTTGAATTTGTTGCATTCACTTAATATGCAAATACCCTTGGGAAAGGTATTCATCTCTCTCTTCTCCCTCAAGCTATGGGTTAAACAGCGGAACAGATTGGGTTCTATGGCCTTGGTTGGTAATCAAGTCTACCACAGAAAGTAATGGCAACCTACTGCGAGAAAATCACTAGCCCAGTCAGTCATGTCTCTCTTGAGACATGATTGCCCAAGTGTCTGTTTCGCTAGTGACTAAATGTTTTGTTTTTTAACGATTGATGGTTACACTTTTCTTCAAAACATATGTACTAATTGGCAATGAAAAGCTGTGTACAGACTTCAGATGATGAAGCTTAACAACTTAGAGTAAGTTAACTTACTGCAAATTCTTCTTGTTATCTATGTCAAAGTGTTAGCTTTTCATGTCATGTTTTTATTCATTTAATCTCTGTGAACTATAGCATCTCTATACTGATTGCAAATGTTCATGGTTTTCAGACTTAGTGGAATAGTGAAATGTCTTGAGAGTATGTCAGTCTTTCTGCTGAAGAAGATATATATGTCAATCGACATGGCATTTAGTTTTGTCATTACTTGTATTGTCTGTGCAATTCTGGGCAGTATTTCTGGCTTGAGTTCTTAGCCTGTTATACTTACTGCTAGCTATTTGAATATGTCAAATGTTGCAGCGTTTTGCAATTGATTCTGATGTCAGTGGCGCTGATGCCATTGCAGATCTTGGTCATCAGTTTGGTCCACACTGATTTCCCATAAATATTGCATCAACAATCAAACAGTGAGAAATTAAATCAGGCCAGCCACTGATATATTTGTAAACTTCTTTGTTTTAGTAATTTCACCCCAAGCAAGGCAATAAGATTACTAAGATGCAAGAGGTTGCTGAATGTTAGAGAAGATGAGATAACAAAAAAATCTTTTAAAGAGAGAGAACATTAAATTAAAATTAAATCAGGCTAGCCACTAAGTTATTTGAAAACTTATTCTTTGTTTTAATAATTTACCCCGCAAGGCCCCAATAAGATTACTAAGATGGCAGGTTGCTGAATGTTAGAAGATGAAGATTAACAAAAAAATCTTTTGAGAAGAACATTAAATTAAAATTAAATCAGGCTAGCCACTAAGTTATTTGAAAACTTATTCTTTGTTTTAATAATTTCTACCCCAACAAGGCAATAAGATTACTTAAGATGCAAGAGGTTGCTGAATGTTAGAAGAGAGATAACAAAAAAATCTTTTAAAGAGAGAGAACATTAAATTAAAATTAAATCAGGCTAGCCACTAAGTTATTTGAAAACTTATTCTTTGTTTTAATAATTTCACCCCAAGCAAGGCAATAAGATTACTAAGATGCAAGAGGTTGCTGAATGTTAGAGAAGATGAGATAACAAAAAAATCTTTTAAAGAGAGAGAACATTAAATTAAAATTAAATCAGGCTAGCCACTAAGTTATTTGAAAACTTATTCTTTGTTTTAATAATTTCACCCCAAGCAAGGCAATAAGATTACTAAGATGCAAGAGGTTGCTGAATGTTAGAGAAGATGAGATAACAAAAAAATCTTTTAAAGAGAGAGAACATTAAATTAAAATTAAATCAGGCTAGCCATTGAGTTATTTGAAAACTTATTCTTTGTTTTAATAATTTCACCCCAAGCAAAGCAATAAGATCACTAAGATGCAAGAGGTTGCTGAATGTTAGAGAAGGTAAGATAACAAAAAAACTCTATTAAAGAGAGAGAACATTAAAAAAAAAGAATTAAGACGATAGTAGATAATGTTTGGTATTGCATTTTTAATTTTTTCTTTTTAAAGATCAAAGTTGACTGGGAAGCAAGAGTCTAGAAGAAAGCTCCACAAGCAAGAAGTACGAAAGAAGATACTGTTAACATAGAACATAAACATTTCAACTTTAAAATGATGAGACCTTATTGCTAATCTAGTACTGCACTTAAATTCATAAAGTTTAGTTACAAAAGAGGAAAGTTCGTAAAAACAATTATCATGAAAGTATTTATAGAAAAGTTACAGGGAATCTACATTACAGTAGTGGCAAAGTGACTGAAGGTGAGATGCCAGATGAGGATCAGTAACATTGCAGATTTCTTTTTGAATTTTATTAAGAATCTCTAAATGTACAGCAGGAACACCAGACCAGTGGCAGCAATATACAAAACAAGGACAAATGGTAGACTCATAACAATGTAAGAAAGTCTGGTTAGAAAAGTTCTCAACACAGGGAAACAACTTTCTTAGCAGTAGACCTAAAAATTGATTCAATATAATTTTTCCACTTTATGTCAATGAAAAATTCAATCCCAAGAAGGCACAATGAATCGCTCTTGTAAAAGTTAGCATCAGTCATGATGATAGAAAGCAAAAAGACTTCTCTCAGACAATTTTTAATAACTAAGAAGAGGTATACATAAAGACAGCTAAAGAAATCCTTCAAGAAGGGAGAAATTGTGACAGACAGACAAAACTATGAGAGAACAAAATCTTATAGGACATAGAAAGATGGAAGGTGATGATTACGAAGTCATATGTGCTGCCCATACATTTGGTCAGATGATGTGACAACCAGGATTATGCTATTAAATCTAAACTTATTTATAAATGGAACTTTGTGTATGTGAGTGTGTGTGTGTGTCCGTTACCTATAGACTCTGAAATGGCTGAACCGATTTTCTTGAAAATTTACACAGGTGTACTGTAAGCATCTGCAAGTGTTCTTAGTTAGGTTTTGTGTCAAGGTACACCCGATAAATATCAAAAATCGATAATTGAAAAAATCGGGTTATAGAAGGAGTGGTCCGATTTTAATCAAATTTGATACACTCATAGACAAAGACATAAGAAACGATATTCTGAGGTTTCAAGGGTGCAGTTCTTACAATAATGCAGAAAATTTGATATCAATACCAGGAAATCAAAATTAGACTTACATCCATTCATTTTTCTTTCAGTCTACGGTTTCGCTTTAACTGGAATCAACTATTGCTTTTAGTCTTTCGTGCCAACGTCCAAAGTATCTGAGCTCCAGGACCATGGATTAGTTTTAAAGCTTTCATTACACCCGAGCAACACCGGGCTATACTGCTAGTAAATATATATATGTGTGTGTGTAAAATAATTTTTGTTTTCTTTTAACCTGAAAGAAATAAGTTTCTTGGTTGTTAGAATTGAACTTAGAAAATAGATGTAGACAAGATTCATGCAAAAATGTTTTTTTACAAAAAAAAAAAGAAAAACAAAATGTGTTAGCATAGAGAGGAGTGTATGCAGGCAATTATGTTGAATAAACAGAATCTATGCTCTGTTATGTATGCGTAGCCACAAGTCTTCCTGATTATGCCTCTATTTTTCCTTGCTTCATCATAAAGTTTTCAGCTGAAAGAAATAACTGTAGATAATTCTATAT
>JBBBDQ010001362.1:5375000-5477500 GCA_037127315.1 Ascarosepion bandense
AGAAACAGAAAATGAACAAGACAAGACGCTTTAAATAAAGAACTCAAAGTGAGTTAAAAGAAGTTTGTTGGTATCAGTCAAGAATAATTTCTAGTGACATCGCGGCGAGTAGCCTAAGCAAGACACAATATTATGACCACAATGAGTTATAACACAAGTGAACACAAGAAGACAGGGCTACTAAACTGGAACGATTTTCAAAGCTAGATGCTAACAGATTTTTCATTCCTCTTTTTACTTAAATTTTGGGTTGCTTTTAAAAAATTGGCTCAACTGATTATTAATGAAAAAATGATCCTTTAAAAATCTTGTAGTTCCTAAATTTCACCTGTCACCTGATTTGCCACTTGCAGCCAAATCTAGAAACCATAATTTTTACTAATGTTTTACATGTGGATGAAAATATTGAACTTGTATTTTCTACTAGTATGTTTTGGATAGAGTCTGGTAGGTTTTCTGCATGTTTAAATGAGTCCTAATAGATGTATGGTCAAGGAGATATAATGTAAGTTGTCTAGATAGGTATGTAGCAGTGTAACCAATGTAATTATTTCTGGGTTTGGTTTGAACAAGAACACAGTTCAATAAGGAACAATTGAAATAATGTTGGGTCTTTATAGTTTTGATTTTGCTGATTATGGTAAGGTTATTTTTTTGCAATTTTTAATTTTCTTGTTCTGGTTGAGTGAAGTTGTGTATTTATTTATGAGATTTTATATGAGACAATTTGTCATGTTTGTAGTTGGCATGTATTTGTCTTTTGTAGAAGATGTTAATATTCTTATTTATATCTCTATGTTCAGTATCATTATTAGGTCAGTCAGTTAAGTGCCATATGTGATACATGCTTGGGCAATCATGTCTTGAAAGAGACATGACTGACTGGGCAGAAGATTATCCCGCAGTAGGTTGCCATTGCTTTCTGCAGTAGAATGGTTGTCAACCAAGGCTATAGAAACCAATCTGTCCTGTTATTTAACCTATAACTGGAAGGAATAGTCAGATTAATACCTTTCCCAAGGGTATTTGCGCATAAGTGAATGCAATGAATTCAGCTGAAATTTGAACTCGGCTCCCCGATTTCTCGTTCTGAGCCGATATCCAATGCACCACAACGCACATCCCATTATAAGGTACTTTAGAAATAAATAGTCTAATCTAGTGGTCTATGAAGCAGTTAAGAAAACCATTGGCAACTAGTGCATGCTTTACATTATTGAGTTCTTTAAGAAAAATGGACAAGAAGATGAATTTTTGTGTGTTCTCTTTAGAAAATTTTTTATAACTACTATTTTATATCTAATTGGTCATTCACTCTTAAAACTAAGGTTTGGCTAGTGGGTTGTTTGTATAATATAGTAGTGAATGTATTTACTGAATTCTACAAGAATGTTGAAGAATGGGAGGTTATTTTTTTGACTAAGCTGATAGGTAAAATTAAGGATAGAGTTTTTAATGTCGTTTTGAGATGATCAATTTTTTGTTTGTTTTTTGCTAAAATAAAAATGTTGTTTTCATAGCAGACATATATTTTGCTTTTAGTGACTTTTTAGAATATCATGTTATCTAAACTTATATAATAAAGGGAATTTTGTCTGTGTGTGTGTGTGTACATGTGTGTGTTTGTGTATGTGTTCCCATTACCTATAGACTTCGAGACGGCTGAACCGATTTTCTTGAAAATTTACACAGTTGTACTATAAGCATCCGCAAGTGTTCTTAGCTAGGTTTTGTGTCATGGTACCCCCGATAAATATTGAAAATCGATAATTGAAAAAATCGGGTTATAGAAGGAGTGGTCCAATTTTAATCAAATTTGATACACTCATAGACAAAGACATAAGAAATGATGTTCAGGAGTTTCAAGGTTGCAGTTCTTACAATAGTACAGAAAATCGATAATATATATATATAAAAGGCAAAATGTTTGTGTGTGTGTCTATTTTTCTGCCTGTATGTCTGTATTTTTTCAGCCCTTTTTTTTTAGTTTTTGCTTCAGGTTTGGCTCTAAGTAGGTATAATTGTAGTTCTTAGTCTCAGCCATGATACCATTTGCTCAGAGGACTTATTTAGCCTTTAAAATTCAGTTTACAACAAAACAAACTTATTTGATATCGATACCAGGAAATCAAAATTTGACTTACTTCCATTCATTTTTCTTTCAGTCTACGGTTTCATTTTAACTGGAAACAACTATTGCTTTTTAGTCTTTTGTGCCAACATCCAAAAAGTCTGAGCTCCAGGACCATGGATTAGTTTCAAAGCTTTCATTACACCCTAGCAACGCTGGGCTATACTGCTAGTTTATATATATAAATATATGAGTGAAAGATCAAATGTATATCAAATAGAGATTGGAATGTGATGATCAGAAAAAAGAAAAAATATGAAACTTTTATCAATCTAACATGTTTCACATTATTAATATGTCATCAGAGATTGAGAAAGTAGTGACAAAAAGACTGGAGTTCTAATTTTAAAAAAATTTTTGTGGTTTGATTTTCATTGGTCAGTTATGTATTACATTTATTGTAAACATATAGAATTATCTACAGCTGAAAACTTTATGATGAAGCAAGGAAAATAGAGGCATAATCAGGAAGACTTGTGGCTCTGCATACATAACAGAGCATAGATTCTGTTTATTCACATAATTGCCTGCATACACTCCTCTCTATGCTAACACAGTTTGTTTTTTCTTTTCTTTTGTCAAAAAAAAAAATTTGCATGAATTTTGTCTACATCTATTTTCTAAATGCAATTCTAAGAACCAAGGAACTTATTTCTTTCAGGTTAAAAGAAAAAAATTATTTTACACACACACACACACACACACACACACTTATCTATATTTATATAGATTGATAGAAAAAAAGAGTGAATGAGAGTGAGAAATATATTACTTTTATGAAAATTTGATAATTTTAAAACTTCTTAAATGTTCACTTTCATAAGCATATACTAATTAATGTGTAGGTGTTTGCATGTTAAGCATGGAAACAAATTAATAAATTAAATTCATTATTTACCAAAGATGAGAACATTATTTTTTATAGACTTCTAAAAATAAATCAATTTTAGAGCAAATTTCAAATGAAATAATATCCAAAAATTCCAGACACTTCATTATACCAAAAATCAATTTCAAAACCAATATAAAAATATTTTAATGACATGTCCTAGTAAATTATAGAATCTTTGTATTTGCAGTTCAGAGTTACAAACCTTTGTTAATAATTCTGTTTCATTGCCTTGGGCTATCTGTCTCTCTCCACCACCACCACTCCTCTCTCTCACTCTCTCTCTCAGTCTCACTCTCTCTCTTTTACATTGCCAAAATAACTATTTTTCAGAGCAAAAAATATAGTTTTATGCCTGTAAAAATCCTCACTGCCATCTCTTACATAGTGTTAGAGAAATCTTAGGAGTGTATTTGATATTTACTCAGCTCTTTATTGAGTGTGCAATCAGCCAATACATAATTGAAAAACAGTTGTTTGGTAAGTGACATTTAGCCAATAATATTACTTACTATTGAACAATTTAGTCAGTTAAGTGCCATACGTGAAACATGCTTGGCCGATCATGTCTCAAAAGAGACATGACTGACTGGGCAGAAGATTATCCCGCAGTAGGCTGCCATTGCTTTCTGTGGTAGACTGGTTGCCAGCCAAGGCTATAGAACCCAATCTGTCATGTTATTTAACCCATAACTGGAAGGAAGAGACAGATTAATACCTTTCCCAAGGGTATTTGCGTGTAAGTGTATGCAATGAATTCAACTGGAATTTGAACTCGAATCCCCGATTTCTCATTCTGAGTAAATACCCGGTTCACACTCCACCCATGTCTATTGAACGAATGAAGAGGCTCATCCCTTGTTTCCTGTTTAGGATGTGGTTTCCGGCTTTCTCTTTTCCAATCTTTTCACTTTTACATAGCCCCCTGCACATCAGTGGCATTACCGCCTTGCTCAGGGTGACATGTTACTCTTGAACCATGTATTGCTTTGTGAAATATCTCCTAAAAGGATGCTTTCCTGATCACTAAAATATAACCTGTTCAAGTGAAGAGTGAACTGTTTCTTCCTCACATATCCCCTAATCTCTGCCTCTTATTCTGTAGCCTTCTACTAAATGTGGCTCTCAGGCCTTGTACAAGATGAACTACACTTAAAAAAAGGGATTATGCTTTGTTATAGAAAACTTTATCTTGAGCCCTATCTATTGGAACACTTCTTGGTAAACATGAAAATTTACTTGAAATTAAATACGATTTGGACAACTTTGTCATTGATAGAAACTTTTGTTTATATTAGACTTAAATCCAGGAAAGATAAATGCTTAACAAGATTAGTAAATGTAAATAGATAATTTATATAAAATGTTTTATTGAAAATTAGACAAGATTTCTCAGTAATTTAATAGGATCTCTTTATAAATAATTTGTAAATAAATTTTGCTTCTGTTATACTTGATTTAATGAAAGATATACAACCAAAAGACTTTATTTCTTATCATGCAAAGAGAAATCTATTGAATGCAATTCTTAAAACTAGAAGACCAACCACAGCTCTACAAGCTGGTTGCTTTTTATTTGTCCTCATATTTCAATCAAAGCTTCTTTATCAACAAAGAAATGAAAATTACTTTTCTAAGATCAAGATATTTGCCTCTGGGCAGTATCCATAAACTTGAAATAAGATGACATGGCGATAAATTCAACTAAAGGATTGCAGATAAATATAAAGTATTGAATGGAATTGTTGTATTCACAGAATAGCCATTTTTTTATTTTTTTTACTTCTTCTAAAATGAATATCTCCGGAACTGCAGAAAAACATGTCTAATCCAGTCAAGTGAATATGATGAAATGTTTTGCTTTGGAATGCTTAAGTAATATACATGGGTTTATTATTTATTTCTACAATCAGTACATCAAAGAGAAAATAATTTACATTCGACTAGCCTGAAAGTTTCTGTGAAATTGCTTCCTGCCTAATTCCACAAACAACCATTTTCTTTAAATCAATACCCAGAATTTGTTTGTTTTTTTTATTGCATGCGACAAGAACTTATGACAAGGATCAGTCAGCTAAGTAGCATACATGATACACACTCGAGTAATCATGTCTCTTTTGAGACATAACTGACTGGGCAGAAGATTTTCCCGCAATAGGTTGCCATTACTTTCTGAAAGGAGAAGAGACTGATTAATGGCAAAGATATTTTTTTTTACTTTTGTTTAACAACATATCAACCTCTGTAGGTTATTTAATGCCAAAAAGGAGGGTTTTTAAATGTTCGGTTATAGTGAGAAAGTTGATATAGTCAGATTTTGATGTAAAAATTTTTTTTATATTTATTTTGATTTTTTAGAAAACTGATGATGTCTTCTAGTTTTGTATTTAAAAATGTATTGCTGGTAATTTTTTCCTTCAAAAATGCATTATGATAATATTTTTTCTTTCACAAATATATATTTTTTTTGTAAAAGTGTATTTTATACTTTCATAGTGTTTTGACTCCAGGTTGGGGGTTAACTATTTGCCCACAGCTGGAACCCTAACAGGTGCTACTACTTCGAGTCAGGGTGGACCTGGAAACAACAGCAATTAAGAGGTTGCTACATGCTCTCCACAACCTCCCTGTTAGAGGCCCTATGAAAGTATAAAAATAGACTTTTATAGAAAATTATGTGGTGCAGTGGAAATTAGCTCAGAATAAGAAATCAGAGATGAATTTGAATTCCAGTTGAATTTGTTGCATTCACTTATGTGCAAACTAGTAGTATAGCCCGGCGTTGCTCGGGTGTAATAAAAGCTTTAAAACTAATCCATGGTCCTGGAGCTCCGACTCTTTGGACGTTGGCACGAAAAACTAAAAAGCAATAGTTTTTTTGTTTTTTTTTAAATCATATCACCCCGAGCAAGGCGGTAACGCCACTGATGTGCAGGGGGCTACATAATAGTGAAAAGATTGGAAAAGAGAAAGCCAGAAACCACATCCTAAACAGGGAACAAGGGATGAGCCTCTTAACCTGTTCAGTAGACGTGGGTGGAGTGTGAACCGGGCGATAGAATTGTTTCCAGTTAAAGTGAAACTGTAGACTGAAAGAAAAATGAATGGATGTAAGTCACATTTTGATTTCCTGGTATTGATATCAAATTTTCTGCACTATTGTAAGGACTGCAACCTTGAAACATTTGAATATCGTTTCTTATGTCTTTGTCTATTAAATTTGATTAAAATGGGACCACTCCTTTTATAACCTGATTTTTTTCGATTATCAATTTTCGATATTTATCGGGGGTACCTTGACACAAAACCTAGCTAAGAACACTCGCAGACGCTTATAGTACAACTGTATAAAATTTCAAGAAAATCGGTTCAGCCATTTCAGAGTCTATAGGTAATGGACACACACACATACAAAGTTCCATTTATAAATAAGTTTAGATTAGATTTAGATTAGATTTAGATACACTTAGGAAAGGTATTAATCTGTCTCTTCTCCCTCCAGCTATGGGTTCAATAGCAGGGCATTTGGGTTCTATAGCCTTAGTTAACAACCAGTCTACTACAGAAAGTAATGGCAACCTACTGCAGGAAAAATCTTCTGCCCAGTCAGTCATGTTTCTTTCAAGACATGATCACCCAAGTGAGCATCATGTATAGCACTTAATTGACTGACTACAAAATGCAAAAAAATGTGACAGTAATACAGAAACCAAATTGCAGCCATTTCTTTGGTAGGTGGGGTAATTGGGGTTTGCAAGGAAAATAATTATTTACTCATTCACTTGTAGCATAATAAAAGTCAGTCAATTAAGGGGCATATAGGATACACACTTGGACAATCATGTCTTGAAAGAAAAGACATAACTGACTGGGCAGAAGATTTTCCCATGATAGATTGGCATTACTTTTTGCAGTAGACTGGTTGTCAACCAAGGCTATAGAACCAAATCTCTCCTGCTATTGAACCCATAACTGGAAGGAGAAGATGTGGATTTATACCTTTTCCAAAGGTATTTGTGCATAAGTGAATGCAATGAATTCAACTGGAATTTGAACTTGACTCTCTGGTTTCTCATTCCAAGCTGATATCCACTCCACCACAACACATATCCATCATTTTGTAATTTCTAATTAATATATGAGAAATGTGAAGGTCAGTTAACTTCTGAGTTCAAAAAGACTAAATTGTGGAGATGAAAAAGCCTTTGTGGATTTTTTCAGTAAGTAAAGACTGTTTTAAATCAGATGCACTACCAACTAAAAAATATAAAATAAACTAAAAAAAATTATTAGATTATTTTTTTTTTATAAAAGTACCCAGGGAAAATAAAACATTAATACAATATATGAAAGTTAATTTTGAAAGCTTTCATTTCATTTTCATCATTGTCATTTTGGGAAACATCTTAAATCAATATTATTGTTTCTATCAATGTTGGAAAATAAATCCTTTTCATCATGTCATAAAATCGATAGTGTTCAATCACACAAATTAATATTACTGTAACTTGCAATATGCCTGTCAATATTTCATTAAAATCAATATCAAAAACTAGAATTGCAATTAAAAAACTTCTTGTTGGGATGCTTCAAGCAAAAGAGAAATGTCTGTTCCCTAGCAATTGACTTCTACAATGTATTATGTCACAAAAATCAATGGGATTATTTCGAAAGTTAATGCTCAAAAAATCAATGCTAATTTAACATTGAATATTTTGCAAATTAACATTATTAAAAGTAATGCTACTGTCAGTCATAAACTTTAAAAAGCACCAAGTTAAGATCCCATGTGAGATAATCAGGTTCAGTTAAAAAAAATTAATTGCACTTTTGAGGCTAATTTATTAGTCATTTTAAAAGCTTGGATTTATGAAGGGAATCCATTTATTAAACAATTATAACATTTCCATTTGATGACCTTACATTTGATATCTATTATTGCTAAAGTATGTTTCTCAAGTATATTGTTTGTTATGTATTGGATCAGACCATTGAAAATACAAATAGATTGTATTGTTGTATTTCATGTTGCCTTTGGTCACTTCAAGCTTAACCCTCTAGGGCCATTCGTATCATATTTGATACAGTATGAAAACAAGCCTTGAAAGAAATATTTTCCTGAAAAATTTTTTAAGAGAAATATTTTATAAATTTCAAATGAAAGCAGTACTGACTGCTCAGTCAATGAATACCAAATGTTTCCTTATAGGGAAATACTGTATCAAATATGATACGAATGGCCCTAGAGGGTTAAGAACAACATCACAGACTGAATGAATGAGGGGCAATTTTTCAGTATTTTTTGCTCAATTTATTTAGTATTTGTCATTTGGGGAAAATGCTTTCTGTAAAAACAGGAAAATGTTTTCAACTATTCAGTTTTTTAGTTGAAACACCATAATTATTTTTATCTACTTACTTTTGTCATCAAAATACAAGTTTAACAGTTACAGAATGTAAAAACAACCTGAACATTGTTAACTGTAGGTAATGACATCATTTTCAGAACTGTGAAGCCAATAAATTGTAAACACAAATTCTACTCCGGCAGCTTCTTTTCTCAAACTTCCCGCCTATGGAATTCTCTTCCACATACTTGCTTCCCTGACAGTTACAACCTATAAGAATTTAAATGTAAATTCAATAGTCATCTCCTGTCTCACTAACTTACATCCTCTCTCTCATGCTTTCATACATCCACCCCACTCTCATCAGTACTCTCTTCCCTCTCCTTCTCTCTTCCTGACACCCCCTGCAACCTCTCACTCATCATAACATTCCTCCTCGTCCACCCCACTCTCATCGGGTAATCTCTTCCCTCTCCTACTCTCTTCCTGACACCCTCTGCAACCTCTCACTCTTCATAACATTTTCCTTTTGTAACCCCTGCACAACAGTAGCAGTAAAATGGCTTGCTTGGGGCAAACACGTTTAAAATAAAAAAGAAAATGTATGCATATGTTCATAATTTGCACAAAAGCATTCTATAATATACAACACAAGGACCTATTTGAAATGCTAGGAAAACTTGATTAATTTTGAAAAAAATATTCAAATAATCCAGAATATTTACTGGGAATAAACAACATGCATATTGAGAAAAATATATTGAAAATTACTGAAAATTACATGAAACATAAGACAGATTTATTTAACCTTTACAGCAAGGAATGGCAAATTGGTGTGCCAAGTTTGAATTCCCGCAGTACGTTGCCATTGCTTTCTGTGGTAGACAGGTTGCCAGCCAAGGCTATAGAACCCAATCTGTCTTGTTATTTAACCCATAACTGGAAGGAAGAGATGAAGTAATACCTTTCCCAAGTGTATTTGTGCGTAAGTGAATGCAACAAATTCAACTGGAGTTCGAACTTGGCTCCTCGAGAAAATTTCTCTTCTGATTGTTATTTTTATGAACAATTCATCCCCAGGCATCTATATTACTTTAAACTTTATATTTAGTGGATGCACATGTTTGAGTAGCCATGACTTTTTTTAGACAGTGTAAATTTACCTCCACCTGCTTATGGATTTGAAAGTCTTAATAAAAAAAATGTGTTAACTGGCTGGAGCTGAAACTGTGCCCTTGTTATAGAGAATCTCCCATTAAGTCTGGTGAGTTTTTATATCGAACAACTATGAAAGACTCTCACAATCAAACAACATTTCTGAATATAAATATCAATGAATTCACCAATCAATACATATATATTTGTATATTCTTGCTTTCAGTTTGATTATAAGTATAAATATCTATTCAGATGGACATATCTCAGCAAGAATCTTTTGGATTATTCACAAAATTGCTATTAAGTTTCTTATTTCCTTTCATCTTGAGATAAATATAATAGACGTCAGCTGACCAAACATTAACAGCCAACTCTGACACCGTTTAGTTATTGATGTAACGTTTTAATCCCAGCAGGAGCCAATAGGCTAATCACTCAGGACAGAAAGCTTAATATCCTTTGTATAATGAAATAAAACTCAGACGATGATGGGTTCATCTATATGCAAAAGATTTTCCTTAGAATAAAAGTCCACTGTCTAAGAATAGAATTAAAAATATCACTTGGGTGCCTTGAGCTTAAGAAAAGGAGTTTTTATGCAATGACTCTTTGGTAATGACATACAGTTATAGACATTTTTATTTTTTTGGCATACAGGTGACAGATGAAGCCTTATTGTCTGAATTCTTTAAGTGAAACTCATAATTTAAAAGTACCCGAACCCTTAGCAGATTCAGATAATGCTCCTAAGTAAACAATTATGGATGAAGGAGAGGCAGCAGAAATGTGGTTTTACAGAAGGATGCTGAGGATACCATGGACAGAGCATGTGGGCAATGATGAGGTGTTGGAAAGTATAGAAACGAGAAGAAAACTGATAATAAATATCAGGAAGAAATAAATGATAATCCTGGGATACATATTGAGGAAGGAAGGCCTGGAGAATATGATACTCACAGGTTGGATAAATGGAAGAAGAGACAGTGGAAAGCAGCACAAGACGTACTTGTTAGGTCTGAGCAAAAGGTTGACGGAGATACCAAGAGAAAATTATTTAGACCGACAAGAGACAGAGCCAAGTAGAAGTCAATGATCATCCATGTCATGAAGGGACATGGCACATGAAGAAGAAGCAGAAGAAACAATTATAAAAGGGCTAAACAAAAAATATTATTGATCTTAACTAAACTTATTTATAAATGGAACTTTGTCTGTGTGTCTGTGTGTGTGTGTGTGTGTGTCTGTTACCTATAGACTTTGAAACGGCTGAACTGATTTTCTTGAAAATTTACACAGTTGTACTATAAGCGTCTGCGAGTGTTCTTAAGTTTTGAGTCAAGGTACCCCCAATAAATATCGAAAATCGATAATCGAAAAAATTGGGTTATAGAAGAAGTGGTCCGATTTTAATCAAATTTGATACACTCATAGACAAAGACATAAGAAATGATATTCAGATATTTCAAGGTTGCAGTTCTTACAATAGTGCAGAAAATCGATAATATATATATATATATATATATATATATATATATATATACATATTTCTATATTTATATATATATATATATATATATATATATATATAAGCTTTCATTACACCCAAGCAATTCCGGGCTATACTGCTATACTGCTAGTGTAGGTATAAGTCTACCATTCATTGATTTGAATATTGTTGCTATATCTGGTTTGGTGTTCTTGCTATACATTTAGAGATTCTTGATAAAATCCAAAGCAGAATCTGCAATTTTCCTGACCGTGAATTTCAGTTTCAGTCATTTTCCCACCTGTGTAATGTAGGTTCTGTATGCTTTTTTTTATAAATATATTCATCTAAATTGTTTTGGTGAACTTTTTTCTGTGGTACATTGGTAACCCCACCCAAAATAGGGTAGCTTAGGTTTGTTTTGTTCTTAGTTTCTTTAATCAAGTTAGCATTGCTAGGGTATGCATACTCATTGTCCTTTTTTGTTTCTGTCCCACGTTCTTTAATTTAATCTCTCCTTCCCTCCCGCTTTAGATGACAGGGAAGTGTCACCTCAAAAACGGAGGTGTTATATCAAAAGAAGTGTTGACACCAACACTTGTGGTTGAATGCTGATCACTAGATAACAAACAAAACTATAAAAATGGATTATTCCAGTGGGGATTACGTAACCTCAATAATAACTTACATTAAGCACCAGACAGAAGTCTGGGTGGATCAACCAAGAGAACCAGCCGAGTAGATCAACTGGATTACAAGTAGCAGCAGCAGTTATACTGGTTATAGCTGAGTAGCAGAGTTCAGTGTTCACAGTAGGATATTACTATTTAGTCCTTGGATCATGACTCTCCATAGATACATTTTCTGTGAACTGACAAACATTTTTGTAAAAAATAGTCAATTGATTCATTTTTTACAGCTTATTGACCATTTGCAGGTTATTTAAAGCCAGAAAATATTTTTGATTGTAAGAATTTCTTTAATATAATAATGATTTTGTAATAGAAGTCTTACTAATTAACCTATACTTGGAGGAAAATAACTACATTCATACCTTTCCCAAGGATATTTGCACATAATACATAATAAACTCAACTGGAATTTGAACTTGGCTCTTCAGTTTCAAATTCCAACGCATTATCCATTGCTTCCATACATCCAAGCCTATAACAGTTGGTATTCTCAAGCAATCACCTATGTATTGACCAAGTTTGACATTGCTTAACTTCAGTGATTGTTCTAAAACTGGTATTTCAACATAATATGGACCTTAGTTGAAAGATAGTAGAATGGTTTCCCTTTGTCTTCTCCACTGTTTAAAGTTCAGTTTTCCTTCTCATAAATAGGTTGCCACCCAGAGCTAGAGAGTCCAGTACATTCTTCTATTCAGCACATGACCAGAGATTGATTCATGCCTTTTACAAAGGTAATAGTGTGAAATGCAAAATGTCATCTCAGATTTAAACTCAGCAATCCAGTTCCATTTTCTGTGCTGTTATCTGTTACACACTCACACGTCCTTTTTGCGTCTCCTCGTAGGCTGATTGATTAATGACAAAATCATATTTACTTCTGCCTCAAGACAGAGTGATAAAAAAATCCTTACTATAATAAGAGATCTGTCTGTCTGCCAGTCTGTCCAAAGCCAGGAGGAGATAATGAGGAATAAGGAATTGGTGGAGTTAAGTCCCTCGACATTAGAGGATCAGTCAAGATGATCACCATCAGGATATATCAGCCTGTGATGACATCACACTCACACACACCAACAACCACGTACTTCTTTTTCCTTCGCCGTCTTTGTCAGCTTCTCACGATTGATGACATTTCAAGAGACACCAATAAATAAATTAGTAGCGACCAAAAAAAGAGCAAATGACAAAGTGTTGTTGTGTTTAAAATAAGTTAATATTAGAATTAAGTCATAATGGTGAGTGTGGGGATGATTTTTTTAAAGTTGCGTACAACGTACAAAGAGTGGAGTCAAGCCCAGTTATTTAATATAAGTAATAATAATTACTACAAAGACAATTATTGCAAATATAAATTAAAATATGTGTAATTAATAGTAAAAATTATAATATGGTTACTTTATTTTGTATCAAGAACTGCTTTTAAAAGAAAACCAAAAATTTTTTTTGGTGGTCTAGTATTCACTGCATTCACTTACGCACAAATACCCTTGGGAAAGGTATTAATCTATCTTTTCCTTCCAGTTATGGGTCAAATAATAGGACAGATTGTGTTCTATAGCCTTGGCTGGTAACCAGTCTACCGCAGAAAGCAATGGCAACCTACTGCAGGATAATCTTCTGCCCAGTCAGTCATGTCTCTTTCACATATGGCACTTAACTGACTGAGTGTAAATAAATACAGAATGAACAAAATCTAGAAATCTATTTTCAAATGGCTATCACCATAAAAATTTTAGAAATCTATTTTCTGATGGCTATTGCCATAAAAATTTGAAAAACTATTTTCAGATGTCTATCATCCCCAAAAAATCTGGAAATCTATTTTCAGAAGGCTGTCACTATAAAAACCACTTTCTCTTCACAACAACTTTTATGTCTCATCATAAGCAGTCATAAATAATTTCAGATGACTATCACCCCCAAAACATCTGGAAATCTATTTTCAGATGGCTGTCACTATAAAAACCACTTTCTCTTCACAACAAATTTTATCTCTCGTCATAAGCGGTAATAAATAATTACTGATTCAAATTTAAGTCAGTTTTCTGAAAAGATGGAAGCAGAAAGATTTTCTGTAAATCTTAATGAAATGACTTTTTTCTCTCTTCATACTTTACAATAATTATGGGAAAGGGTTAATAATTTCAATTGACTGATAAGTAGCTTATATGCATTCTCAGCAGAGAAAGACTTCTCTTTAAATTATGAGGTGAAAAGATATGACTCATCAAATAAAATGTGCATGACTTAATTTGGCTATCAACATAAATATGGTAATGGTAATATTAGCTTTATTTACACTGTTTCAATTGTTTTCCTCATCTTTATTGCTATGTTTACAACAGCCGTTGTATGCTCCAGCCTTCTTCAGAAGGCTTACGGCCTATCACATTGAATACACTGGTTCTCGCTCGATCACCAAAGTTAAGCAACATTGAGCCTGGTTAGTACTTAGATGGGTAACCACTTGGGAATACCAGGTGCTGTAAGCGTTCAGTGACAGATGTGCGTTGTAGTGCAGTGGATATCAGCTCGGAAAGAGAGAACGGTGAGCCGAGTTCAAATTCTAGTTAAATCCCCTGCATTCACTTAAGCACTGGTACCCTTGGGAAAGGTATTAATTTGTCACTTCCCTCCAGTGATGGGTTAAATAACAAGAGTAGGACTTGGGGACCCTGCCCTTAAAAATAAATTCCAATTCACTGTTCAGTGACAGATGTGCGTTGTAGTGCAGTGGATATCAGCTCGGAAAGAGAAAACGGTGAGCCGAGTTCAAATTCTAGTTAAATCCCCTGCATTCACTTAAGCACTGGTACCCTTGGGAAAGGTATTAATTTGTCACTTCCCTCCAGTGATGGGTTAAATAACAAGAGTAGGACTTGGGGACCCTGCCCTTAAAAATAAATTCCAATGAATCTTGATACAAACAAAAATAATAATACAAATAAACTAAATAAAACAAATCAAAACGATTTTTAGCATTAATGACCTAATGAAGGTTGATATGCTGGTTAAATGACCCAACCAACCAACCAACCAACCAACCAACCAACCAACCAACCAACCAACCTTCTTCAGGTGCTAGGAATTTTAAACTAAACTGTTTATTTCGAATACTGAGGGATATTTATTTTATTCCATGTGTCAGACCACTTCTGGTTATCTCCCTTTAACACAACTCTCCAAGTTATTTTTTCACCACTGCTGTAGCTCACAACACTTTGGGTCAAGTCATTGGAACTAGCTAATGCCTATATCCACTGGGCCATGTGCTGTTGGTCAGTTCTACTGAGTATGAACCAAACAAGTGAGCAACAACAAGGCTTTGGAAAGGATGGAAATGAAAAGAAACTTATACTTTACATCAGTAAAAGACAGCTTAAGTTTCTGGGATGTGTAATAAAGAAGGAGGGCTTGGAGAATCTCATACTCACAGGACATATAGGAGGAAAGGGAGACAGGGGAAAGCAATGCATGACATACTTGATGAGTTTCCATAAACGGATGGCAAAGCAGGGTTTGGGAGTGGTAAGAAGAGAAAGGGTGTTAAAAGCTACAAAGAATAGAAAGATGTGGAGGGCTGTGATTGCCTACGTTCTGAAGGGACACAGCACATAGAAGAAGAAAAAGAGTGTCTGGAAAAATTGTCCATAATGTTTATTGTTCTACTACCCAAAGCACTTTCAGATTATACTTTTCTATTTTTCCCGCGTCAATTTTCATACGAACAAGGATTGTATACTTCTTTTGTTTCTTATATTGGGTTGTGTGAAGAAGATCATTTTTTTTTTTAGTAATAATTTTATTCTCAGCAAAGTTTTCCTTAGTCTCCAAACTCCACCAGGATGTTTCCTTAATAACACCTCACTTAAATGGGAAAATGGCATCTCGGCTATGTTTAGAAACCCGCAACAAAAATCTACACTAAGAATGAAATTACCCTTAGAAAAAAATGCCTCTTACATGAAGCAGTACCGAAAATAAAATTATATTAACAATCCTCATTACTATGAAAATTAAAATCCCTTTAAAGGAACTAAAATATTAACCAAACGTGCTTGGGTGAATAAACTCAGTGGACATATTCTCCATGAACTCTTGGCTCAAAAAAAATTAAACTTGTCATGACACAAGAAAAACTTAATAAAAAAAGCTTGCATAAAAGACGTATTACTCACCAGATAGGTGTGTATATATATATATATATATATATATATAGCTAAATATAAGAGACAATGAATGTCTATTATGTTTAATCATAAGCCATTCTAAACATCATATTTTGTCTTTAATTTCAGGTGAAAATAAAGACTAAAATTCTCCAACATTTGGATATTTTTTTATGTTGGCTCTAAGCTTTTGGCCAACATGAGCCATCTTCAGAGAGGTTACTGGGAGGTTAGCATAAAAATATCCACCATCAAAGATGATTTTATCTTGTGTTGACATAGAACTTTGCTAAGCAACGATAACAGTTACCAAAAATAGCAAATGCATTTTGTAAATTTGTAATGTAGTTCTATGACGTCACACCACATGAGTACTCGAAATGATAACAGAACCATATATTTAAATGTAATGTAATGTGTTATGACCAGATTTAAACATGATTTTATTAAGTGTGGATCGTATTTGATTTAATGTAGATGGCCTCCAATATTTGAAGGTTATTTTTACTATGTGTATGAGTGAGTATTATTGTATTGTTGACTAAAATCTGTAAATCTGTCTAATAATGTTTAGAATGGCTCATGATTAAACATAATAGACATTCATTGTCTCCTATATTTAACAATATATGTTAAGAAAATTATCTGCTGCCTAGATACACTATATATATATATATATATATATATAAACTTATTTATAAATGGAACTTAGTCTGTATGTGTGTGTGTATCTGTTACCTATAGACTCCAAAATGACTGAACTGATTTTCTTGAAAATTTACACAGTTGTACTATAAGCATTTGTGAGTGTTCTTAGCTAGGTTTTGTGTCGAGGTACCCCCAATAAATATTGAAAATCGATAATCGAATAAATCTGGGTTATTGAAGGAGTGGTCCGATTTTAATCAAATTTAATACACTCATAGACAAAGACAAAAAAAAAAACAATATTCAGGAGTTTCAAGGTTGCAGTTCTTACAATAGTGCCGAAAATTTGATATTGATACCAGGAAATCAAAATTTGACTTACATCCATTCATTTTCCTTTCAGTCTACGGTTTTGCTTTAACTGGAAACAACTATTACTTTTTAGTCTTTCGTGCCAACGTCCAAAGAGTCTGAGCTCCAGGACCATGGATTAGTTATAAAGCTTTCATTACAGCCGAGCAACACCAGGCTATACTGGTAGTATATATATATATATATGTACCATGGCTGAGTGGTTAGAACGTATGCTTTCTGACCATGTAGCATGAGTTTGAATCTCACCATGGTCAATTTGTGAGGAAGGTGACTTCTTGATGTTCCTAGTCTGGAGAAGGCAATCCCAGCATGTTGCATCTTTAGAAAGTGCCTGAAAACCATACCATGGGTAGACCCAAGCCTTGGGAGTGATAGTGGGTAGATGTCTCTCTTTGAAAAGCCGTTGATGGTTGTGCTAACTTGAAGTCACAAGTCATCATGACTGAGGGTTTGAGCATCCTGGACTTGTTTAGACTGTTGTTCACGCTAGATAACGTGCTCTCTCTCAGAAACTGTAACTAAGGATTGCTCAGCATAGTTGCAGTATAAACCACAGGTAAGTTCTGTGGGTGTTGAACAAATACAAATGTGCCCGAGCAAGTGTCTGCAATGGGGATTAGCTAGCTGCCCTAGTAGACGAGAATCCTCTATTACAACTGGCCAGCTATTACCAGCCTAAATTATTAGGACACCCCAGTTTTTTAAAAGAAATGATGTATTTCATACTATTTTTAGTATTTATTGCCAAGTGGATAATTTTAAATGAAAATAGAATAGTTCTTTTTTTATTATTACTTTGCAAAATTTTACAAGGCAAGGATACAAAGATGAACTCGTCCAAATCACCCTAAAGTTTTTTCATTCTTTCATTGATGAAATTGCAGTATAGGTAACTATTAAATATTTATAAATTCATTTGATGCACATGTTATTGTGCAATATTAACAAAAGAACCATTCTATTTTCATTTACAATTATTCACTTGGCAATAAATGCTAAAAAATAGTATGAAATACATCATTTTTTTAAAACACTAATAATTATGACTGTATATATATTTACATTTAAATATATACTATTTGAAATTTGTTATATTTATAAGGAAAGAAGAATGCTCATTGCAAAGAGGATTTATAGATATGTGAACACAGGAATCAATGATGGATAAACTGTCCAAATTCACTGATTTGGCTTTTTTTTTTTTTTGAGTAATTTCAATGGTCCTCTTCATTATTGAGAAGAAAATCTCATCAATACCATAGACAGAATGAAGGATAGGAAGTTGTGGAGACCCATGATTGCTTACATCCTGAAGAGACATGACACATAAAAAAGACTAAAAACTATGGAAGATTTTAAAAGATTATTCTCTAAATATGAAATCAGGTAAAAGAAAAACATTTTTTCCCAACATGATTATAGCCTGATAGGAACCTATTCTTGGCCAAAATGATACATCTAAATTCTCTGAAATCTGACAGAGATACATGAGATATAAAAATACACCAAACCTTTTCATATCTTCATTTCCATCCGCCACCTCCTCCAGCTCCTTACTCTCTTTCCCTATTGTTTATTCACAATTTTTCCCACCCACTGCTTGCCCCGCCTTCTTCATACCTTTCACTTTCTTCCTCACTTTCATTCCCTATCTTGCATTTCTTTTTCTCTGTTCGTTCTTTACTGTTCAAAATTTCTCATGTTTATTTCACACCTTCTCTTTCCTTTGCACCAATATTTTTTCTTCCTTTCACACAATGGCCATTTTACAAGCTAACTTTGAAAGGACAGTCGACTCAAATATATTAAACATACAACCAATACAAGTTAACCCATGAGCCCAGAGGGACAGAATTGTTGTAAATTTAAACATTCTATCAATTATAAAACAGATAACACCTTGAGCTGTCTAGGAAGGAAATGTTTGGCATTGTTCCAATTCAAAATATAGTCTAATGGTAATGTTTCCAATGTGAATTGGTAAAGATTGTGCAGGCTAAGATCTGTGCATGCATTCCCACACCTTTACTGATAGATGTTTATTTGCAAGTGTTTATATCAGACTGATGTGTATTTATTTAAAACTGTATGATTACATACACATGGGAATTTTAGCTTGTCTCAATATGAGTTAAAAGTAGTGTTTTCAAATGTTTATATAATAGGGTGTATAAAACATATTCATTTTTCAGGCTTTGACTTTTATTCTAAAGATTATTTCATGTACACATTTAAAAACACTTTTTGAGTCTACTATATTACTAATATTATTGTTATATATTAGTCTGTATCAAAAGTATTTTCATTACTTACAGAACTTAATTCCAAATCTTATTTCATGTATAGATCTAAAGAATGTCTATATCAACACTATATTATTATATATTAGTCTGTATCAAAAGTATTTTCATTACTTACAGAACTTAATTCCAAATCTTATTTCATGTATAGATCTAAAGAATGTCTATGTCAACACTATATTGTTATATATTAGTCTGTATCAAAAGTATTTTCATTACTTACAGAACTTAATTCCAAATCTTATTTCATGTATAGATCTAAAGAATGTCTATGTCAACACTATATTATTATATATTAGTCTGTATCAAAAGTATTTTCATTACTTACAGAACTTAATTCCAAATCTTATTTCATGTATAGATCTAAAGAATGTCTATGTCAACACTATATTATTATATATTAGTCTGTATCAAAAGTATTTTCATTACTTACAGAACTTAATTCCAAATCTTATTTCATGTATAGATCTAAAGAATGTCTATGTCAACACTATATTATTATATATTAGTCTGTATCAAAAGTATTTTCATTACTTACAGAACTTAATTCCAAATCTTATTTCATGTATAGATCTAAAGAATGTCTATATCAACACTATATTATTATATATTAGTCTGTTTCAAAAGTATTTTCATTACTTACAGAACTTAATTCCAAATCTTATTTCATGTATAGATCTAAAGAATGTCTATGTCAACACTATATTATTATATATTAGTCTGTATCAAAAGTATTTTCATTACTTACAGAACTTAATTCCAAATCTTATTTCATGTATAGATCTAAAGAATGTCTATATCAACACTATATTATTATATATTAGTCTGTTTCAAAAGTATTTTCATTACTTACAGAACTTAATTCCAAATCTTATTTCATGTATAGATCTAAAGAATGTCTATGTCAACACTATATTATTATATATTAGAGTGTATCAGAAGTATTTTCATTTTTTGCAAACCTCTACTCCAAGCCTTATTTCATATGCATATCTAATATTTATGCAATATGTCTTGATTATATTATTATGTTATGGTGTATCAAAGTATTTTCATTTTTACAGACCTTTACTTGAAAGCTTATTTCTTGTACACAGCTAAAGACTTTATGAAGTGTGTCCAAAAAGTATCCGATCTTTGGCATAGAAAAAATCCATTTTGTACATTTCACTAAATTTTATTTAAGCATCTTCAAAATACTCCCAGTGGTTCTGCCACTGCTTCTAATGCCTCTGGAATGCATTCTCTAGACTGTTATGGAGCTCCATCATTGCTTTTTGCAAAATTTCCTCTTGCAACCTAAATCATTTCCCTTTCAGCATGATTTTCAGATTGAGGAAGAACCAGAATTCATACAGTGATAAGCCAGGAGAGTAGAGAGCCTGTCAAACAAGTAGTGTGTTGTTCTTGACCAGAAAAGCCTGGATTATGTGCGTGGAATAAGCGGGCAAATCTTGCCACCATTCTCCACATGCACAAATCTTTTAAAATGGAATGCACTGACCACGTGCTTATTCCCAATTTCCTACATTGTGATATGACATCCTTTCATGACTATTCACTAAGTCTTCTCTCCTTGACGTCTTGTTTCAGCTAATGGTTCGTCTGTCTGAGTGTGAGACCATTTTTGAAGTGGTTATACCACTTCTCGATCTCAGTTTTGCCCAATGCCTGCTGTATGTTCTGGATATTTTGAGTTTGAGCAAAAACTTGAAGCAATATCTCTACTCAATACATTCGATCATCTTGCATGAAAAGAAATTCTGAGGAGTGCACAAACATTTTATGTATGCAGAGGGAGAATGCCATCACCCCACCACCTATAAGGCATTAGTTTTGACAGAAAAAACTTAAGTTGGATACTTTTTGAACATGTCTCATATATGATTCCACAATATATTTCGTATCATTATTATCATCATTATTTTATTGTTATTATTATCGTTAGTAGTAGTAGTAGTATCGTTCAGTTGTCTACTTTACTAAGTTTTTCACATTTATCATGAAGAAATTCTATTTTGACAATTTCAAGGTATTGTCATTAAGTCAGTTTCAAAGACATTGAAACTTCTCAAAGAATTTGGGAAGTAGAAGAAAATTTATTCCTACCCAACCACTTACCTTAATCCCCCAGTGACCGATATATAAAGCCCACAAAAGAAGTAGTGATCTTCTTTTTTTATGCCATGTTCTTTCTTAGTGTAGGTGATCATGGACCTCCACTTACTCCTATCCATTGTCATTCTTAACACATTTCCTCATGGTATCTCTTGCAAACTCTGCTCTGCCATCCCTTTGTTCAAGCTCATCAAGAATGTCTCATGTTGCATTCCCCTCTCTCCCTTTCCCTTTATCTGTCCTGTGAATATTAGATTCTCCACGCCCTTCTTCCTCATGTGAATATTTTTATTTATTAAATGTATAATTTAGACTAAAACCAAAACTTATACATATATATATATATATATATATATATATATACAAACACACACACACACACACACACACACACATATATATATATATATATATATATAACATCGTACACTTGGTATACTACCCAGGTAAATTCTGATAGAGACAAACTCAAAAGAAGTCAATGTTAAATTCATTTATTTAATTTAACAGAGTAATATAATTTAGATAAGATTTTTGATTTACTACAATTTCAAAGGGTCATATATATTTCACCGCATAATGATGTTATTATTGCGGCTCTTCAGACCCAAATGGTACAACAGTTGATCCTCAAAATATCCCTGCCAAAATTTTTTTACACAGATGCTCACATGTTAATATTTAGAATAGACATTTGTAATGGTAATTTACAAAATATTTCCCGCTCATTTAAAAAGAAAGGATAAAGAAAAAGTAGACGATTGATTAATAGAAAGAAGAAAAACACAAGAGAAAAAAGGACAAAGAAATAAAACAAAAAGAAAATAAACAGTATCCAGAGAAATAAAATGTTAACTTCATGTATCGACATAGTTTCTATAACGACTCGTTTGTTTTCTTAGAAAAACATGACGTGGAAAATTTAACATTGAAATTTAGTTTCAAATATAATGGGATATATTTATGGTACAAAAATAAATTGTACATTATAATCTTAATACAAATTGAAAAAATAATGACTATTATCATTATTTTAAAAATTCATATTAATTTAAAAATTCAGTTAAAATGGTTAAAATTACTAAAAATTTAATATAGAAAAAGTAAAGGTTAGAAAGATAAACCTAAAAAAATATACATATGTGTGTGTGTGTATGTGTGTGTGTGTATATATATATATATATATATGTGTGTATGTGTGTGTGTGTGTGTGTATATGTGTGTGTGTGTGTGTGTGTATATATATATACACACACACACACACACACACACACATATATATATATATATATATATATATATATATATAGGAAAAACTACTAAAAGTTGTAAGTTTAAAAATGTACTTTTTGACAGTATTTATTAATTTCTATTATTATATTTGATATTTCAGACCGTCCTCGGCCTTTCATCAGAAACAAATGATTTTAAAATTTAAATTAGAAATCATTTGTTTCGAGGACAGTCTGAAATATCAAATATAATAATAGAAATAAATAAATAAATACTGTCAAAAAAATATATTTTTAAACTTACAACTTTTTAGTAGTTTTTCCTATACATATTATTATGACAGTATACGTGGATCATCACTATGTTATTTGGACTCTATATATATATATATATATTTTTTTTTAATCATATCACCCCAAGCAAGTCAAAAACGCCACTGATGCACAGGGGGCTATGTAAGAGTAAAAAGATTAGAAAAGAGAAAAACCGGAAACCGCATCCTAAACAGGAAAAAAGGGATGAGCCTCTTCACCTGTTCAATAGACGTGGGTGGAGTGTGAACCAGGCGATAGTTTAGTCTATCTGCTCCAATTGTCTATCTACTTTGTGTGAAATAAGCATATATATATATATATAATTAAACTTGTTTTCTTATTTAAAATTAATATAGTTTACATTGTGGCACATAAATTTCTATGTTTCAAGATTTTTACCTCATCATCAGGCAATGTTGTGAAAATAATTTTATTCATCTTCTTCATAGTAACTATGCATTTCACTTTTTGCAGAAAATGTTGACGTTATTGTTAATGTTCTGTATGTTCTGTGTTGGTATTGGTTACCTTACAAAGAAAAAGTTTAATATGGTAATTTATAAGATGGTTTGGAAAACTGTTATTAACAAGCATTTGTTTCATGTTATTAGGTTCTTAAAAAAAAACCTAGTAAGAGGATGAAATTTTAATAACATTTATTCTATATATAAGGGGACATTCGGTCAGTTAAGTGCTATACATGATACATGCTTGGGCAATCATGTCTCGAAAGAGACATGACTGACTGGGCAGAAGATTAAGGACCTAATCAGGTGGATGATGGAACAAAGATTGCATGGTGTAACAGGAGAAGGCGTGCTCAGAGCCACAACGGATAGGAAAACGTGGAAGGCCATGATCGCCTACATCCTGAAGGGACAGGGCACATAGAAGAAGAAGGTTGCTATTGCTTCAGCAGTAGAGTGATTGCCAACAAAAGCTATAGAACCCAATCTGTCCTGTTATTTAACCCATAAGTGGAAGGAAAAAATGAATTAAAACCTTTCCCAAGAATATTTGTGCATAAGTGAATGCAAAAAATTCAACTGGAATTCAAACTTGGCACCCCAATTTGTCATTCAGAGTCAATATCCACTGCACCACAATGCAAGGGGACATTAGGTTTTTAAAAATTTATTAAATTAAAAATATTTGTCCACTATGTACATGATATTTTTATTTTAGCTGCGAACAAAAATGAAATTAATAATGTTTTTCAAACCATCTTATCGATATATGACCATATTAGACTTTTTCTTTCTCAGGTAGCCAATAACAACACTGAACATACAGAAAAAACAATAACATTAACATTTTGTGCAAAAGTCAAATGCATATTAAATGTAAACATGATAAATCTTCACATAGAAATATTATAAAGAAATACACAACTCCAATATTTTAATACATATATATATATATATATATATATTACAAAAAGTGGAAGAACACATAGATTAAACTCACTGTTCAAGCATTTACTTTTATAAAGAGTGCTCAATACAGAGTAGAGTTTAATATTGTAATTTTGTTATTACAATATATATATATATATATAATAATCCACAGACAGATCTGTTTTGCTGTATCACAGCTCATCAGTACAGTTAGACATCTGATTGCTTCTAGCCAGTATTGAACCCCAACTGAATTAACATCAGTCGGTGATTCTACCTCTGAGCTATGGGCACTTGGTAGAGGAAGACATATATATATATATATATATATATATATATATATATATATAAATATTATTTTTATATAACTTTAATCCAAAAGGAAAAGCAGGTAGGTAAATCCCCAAAACCCAATCCTAATTAATATTAATTACATTAATATTAAAATTGATCAAGGTAGAGGGCTCAATACAATTTATATTCAAATTACAGAGTCAATTAGAAATGGCTATTCAATGAATTTGAAGATCGAAATTTTGTATTTTATATATATATATATATATATATATATATATATATATATATATATATATATATATTATATGAAATGGCTAAATATTATATGAAATGAATGGTTTGCTGCTGGCTGCTCGCATTTTCTAAGCATACCTGTTAGCTAGGGTGATAAACCGATCCCAGTGGCAGGCACCTGCTCAGGCATATTTCTCTTTTTTCAACACCCACAGAGAGTACTTGTGTTTTATAATCAAAATATTTCATGTAGAAAGAGCATAATCTGGTATGATCAGTATTTTGAACAATGCCAATCCACTCAAACCCTTAGTCACATATTTTTAATATATATTGAGTACTTTTTAATATAACTGTCTACAGATCTAATTTGACTCTGAACAATAATTGTTTAATAATGATAGATAGATAGATTGATATAAACTGGTTTAGATAGATAGATAGATAGATAGATAGATAGATAGATATGGACAGAATTAGATAGATAGATAGATAGATAGATAGATAGATAGATAGATAGATAGATAGATAGATAGACAGAATTAGATAGATAGATAAATAGATAGATATGGACAGAATTAGATAGATAGATAGATAGATAGATAGATATGGACAGAATTAGATAGATAAATAGATAGATATGGACAGAATTAGATAGGATAGATAGATAGATAGATAGATAGATAGATAGATAGATAGATAGATAGATATGGACAGAATTAGATAGATAAATAGATAGATATGGACAGAATTAGATAGATAGATAGATAGATATGGACAGAATTAGCTAGCTAGCTAGATAGATAGATATTTGTAAAACTAACCACTCCCACACTTTAGTCATTCTCTGCTTGAAAAAACAAACAAAATAGTTGTGGTGATAGATGAGAAAACTAATGATAAAACCATAAAACGTTTGCAGTTTCTTGACTCAGAATATGATTCAACAAGATTCAGCACTTGGCAAGTAAGGTGTACATTGCACATATGGACACAAGGGATTATAATCATTAGCAACAAAATAAAGGTTATAACATAAGGGTAGCTCTGAAACTGAAGTGCTGCACTCACACCATAAAGAACAAGGATAAAAATTGGCTAGTGTTTGCAACTATTATCATATGGGTGTCAGCATTCTCCAGCCTTCCTCATTTACAGCAACAATCTTTTTATCTTTTTCTTTTTTCAGTATTGATATATTTTTTCAGACTCTATTTGAATAATAGTTTTAGGGTTTGGCATGTTTTCTGTTGGTTCCATCAACAATATTGGTTTTACATTTATTATATATATATATATATATATATTATCCTACATTAGTGGCACAACTCAGAGTTTCATGCATGGATAGGATAATATGTATATTTATTAATGAATAATATTTTCCGAATAACATTTTCATACATATGTGTAGTCCTATATATATATATATATACATATATATATATACATATAAATAAATAAATATATATACATATATATATATATAAACCATATATATATATATATATATATATATATATATATATATATATATATATATATATATAAATAAATAAATAAATATATATATATATATATAAACCAATAGCCTGATATGCATTTATTAGCTGAATTTTCAACTGAAGCTTTCACTGACTATAGATTTGCTTTTAAAATATCACCTGAAGAAGAACAAATTATTCTGAAATATGAAAATTTTTGTGTTGCGATATAATGCTTTTATAAACCATTGTACTAACAAAATTACTAAATGTATATATGTATATATAAAAACTAAGACAGACACATTATTCTATGGTTAAGCGGAAGTATGGGGCCTATTTCAGGTGAGCCATCATCAGCTTCTGTCTTTACTGTACAGAAGATTTTACATCTTCTGTACAATAAAAACAGAAGCTGATGATGAGTCACCTGAAATAGGCCCCATACTTCCGCTTAACCATAGAATAATGTGTCTGTCTTAGTTTTTATATATATTTGCTCTATTTGTATTTATATACATATATATATTTAGAGCTCTCTGAGAGAGTTATCCTACCACTTTATGTACAGTATACTCTTTTGGATTCTTCTATATCGACACTGCATACATATATATATATATATATATATATATATATATATTATTGAACAATGCCAACAAGCTTTGTCTGTAACAATTTTTTATAAACTTTTTTCCAACTTCTGCCTAAGTTGATTTATTTCAATTGCCAAATTTTCCAAAGTCCAGTTTTGTTTTTTTGAATTCACGTACTTTTGTCTGTCAATAAAGACATAACCCAGAACTGCATTATTTATCTGTTTATGAAAGAGTGTTTAGCTAAGTCTGGTGTTCCTTTGTTTTTGCTGGAGACAATTTCATGTCACTTAAACCTAGCATCATACACTGAATTTTTGAAATTTTCAAGGATTTTTTTTGTGGTATTGAAAATGGTGTCTAAGTGCAACTTTAAACCATCTAAACAACCATTCTTAATTACCGATTATGAACAGTATATGTTGTCAAGTTCATAGCCAATATAGTTAATGATTTTATTTGTTTTTTAGGTTAAGAGCATCCATTATGTTTTAGACATTTATTCGTAGATGTAGGTGTATATCACATTTGTGTTCTCAGTAAGTATGTTTCATATCAAGGTTTGGACATTTCCATGCGGAGTTAAATGGGCCCATACAGAGCACAGGTTTAAGAAATGTAGTGAGTTAACTTGCAAATGTTGCTACAAGTGTCATTCAATAAATAAGGTGAATTTCTTGATATAAGGACTTCTAATACAGATAGAAGCTTACTTTTTTTTTTCAACATAGTCTCCCAGTAGTGTCGCACACTTTTCCTATTTGTGCACAAGCTTCCGTATTCTCTCAGCGTAAAAATCTTTGGACTGATGTCTCAGCCAATCGCTCACAGCACTTTTGACTTTATCATCACTTTCAAACTTCATGCCTCTCATGAACACTTTCAAGAGACCAAACAGGTGAAAGGCTGAAGGGGCAAGGTTTGGGCTGTAAGGGGGATGAGAGAGCAGTTCTAGCCCAGCTCGTGGATGGTCTACACCGTTTTGGGCTGCTATTGTCTTTAATGAGTAGGCAAGGTCATCATGGACAATTTTGTGTGCTGTCCCAACAGATAGGCTCAAAGTCCTTGCAATGTCATCCACTGTCACCCTTCTGTCAGACTTAATGAGGTCATTGACTGATTTAATCACCTCAGAAGACCTCACTTCTGTAGGCTTCCCAGGCATGTCTTCATCCTCAACACTCAACATTCTTGAAGCAATTTAGCTCCCTTGTAGACATTTTTTTGCTGAAATATGTGGCACCATACACAGTTGATTTTCTCCTATGAATTTCAACTAGTTTGCACCCTTCAGCAACCAAAAACTTGATAACTGACCTCTGTTCAATCCGGGAGCATGCTTCTTGGTCGGACAACTTTGTTAATCTCCAAAACTCTCAAAGATTTTTTCAATCTGCAAAAAAAAATTAAATCCTTTGAAAAAGAAGTAAAAGAAAAAAAAAGCTTCTATCTGTATCAGAAGTTCTTATACCGAAACATTAACTTTATTTATTGAATGACCCTCGCATATTCAATGTAATTATTTAGGAAATTCATAAATTTGAATTCATAGAAAATGTTGGCATTGCATAATTACAGAATTTTGATTTTGTGATTTTGTCAGTGAACTGTATATATATATATATATATATATATATATATATATATGCACTCCTGGCCATAATTATTAGGCCACCCCACTGTTTTAAAAGAATGATGTATTTCATACTATATTTTAGTATTTATTGCCAAGTGAATAATTGTAAATAAAAATAGAATGATTCTTTTGTTAATATTGCACAAAAACATGTGCATCAAATGAATTTATAAATATTTAATAATTACCTATATTGAAGTTTCATCAATGAAAGCATGAAGAAAATTTAGGGTGATTCAGACGAGTTCATCTTTGCATCCTTGCCTTGTAAAATTTTGCAAAGTAATAATGACAAAAAGCCATTCTATTTTCATTTAGAATTATCCACTTAAAAATAGTATGAGATACATCATTCTTTTAAAAATATGGGATGGTCTAATAATTATAACCGGTAATATATATATATATATATATATATATATATATATATTTTAATTCAGATACTTCAATCCAAGGGAAAAAAAGCAGGAAGGTAAATTCCAAAAAACCGGATCCTAATGGCCATTCAACATCTTTGAATTAATCCTTTTTTAATATATATATATATATATATATATATATATATATATATATGTATGTATGTATGTGTGTGTGTGTGTGTGTGTGTGCATGTACATATAATTGTGTATTTGGACAGTGATCCCTTTTTTTTTACAAGTTTCATTAAAGATAACTGGCAAAGTATTGTGATTGAGCTTTTTATTTAGTTTGTAAAATTTTTCATTTTTCTTGCCGTTCATATAAATGTTTTCTTAGAGTTATAGAGATGTTATTTTTATTTTGAAAACTTTGGACTTTATGTCCAAAAATGAAAACACTTATACAAACACAAAAAAATTAATTGAAAACATTAATCACAGTACTTTGTAAGTCATTTAATAAAACTTGCGCATATAAGCTCATGTGTGAATATTGTTTTGTGAATGACTTTTGTTGTGTCCATAAAAAATAAGTAAATAAAAATTAAAGTGTCTAAAGAAAAAAATTATAATAAAATAAATATAACAATTAATAGTCAATCAGTTAAGTTCCATATGTGATACACACTTTGGGCAATCATGTTTCAAAAGAGACATGACTGACTGGGCAGGAGATTATCCCGCAGTAGGTTCCCATTACTTTCTGTGGTAGACTGGTTGCAGCCAAGACTATAGAACCCACTCTGTCCTGTTATTTAATCCATAACTAGAGGGAAAAGATGGATTAATACCTTTCTCAAGAGTATTTGCACATATGTGAATCCAAGGAATTCAACTGGAATTCGAACTCAGCTCCTGAATTTCTCATTCCAAGCTGATATCTACTGCACCACAAGCACATAACAATTATAATTATCATAAATTCACTCATTCTAAACCAATAAGAATCAACTTCATTTTACTCCTTTACACTCACAACCATGTGACATTCTCACTATTGGACAAGCAGTTCATATGGACAGGTCGGTAACACATGCATCAACAAAAATTTCATCTCCTTTTCTTAATAGTAACATTTATCTCTTAGCACTCAACAAAAAATAGAGGTAAGAAAACCACAGACATTTTTATAATTAAATTTTCTGGACACTCATTATGCACATCTATAAAAAAAAATTTACGAGAAAGACTGTGTACATTTTGCTTATTCTTCATCTTACAGTTCTCTTAGATTCCAATCCATATTGGATCTACAGCTGAACCCAAATTCACTATTTTGTAACTGCCTTTTGTTTTTCTAGCATAAAATAACACGATCATTTTCTTGCTTCCACATTTTGCTGTTCCTCATTTTTACAAGCACTTTTGTATATATGTTAGGGAGTTTATAATTATTTATTCAGTTATCACTCCCCTACAGTGTGCACATTATTCAGTAAATGTTTCAAATACCTTGCCATCTCATTAAATCCCCTTGACACACGCAAAAGGGGGTTTGATCTCAGATTATCCTCTAAATCCTTGCTTGAATCTAGTGAAGATTGCAACAAGTTGAGCAAGCAATAATTGTCACAAAAAGTCTTGACTGACATCACATATTTCATGAGACACAACCTTCATCTTTCACAGCCACACTATCCACCCACAGGTGCTGTGTCACCCGAAACTTAATACTTTCTTTTCCATTGTGAGCTTGTCTTCTTAAGGTGAGATCAATTTCTTGATCTTTAATCTCTTTATAGACATAACGAAGCTAGTTTATAAACTACTTAGATAAGTGGACAGAAAGAATAGTTGGTGGGTGCTGGAGTATTATGGTGTTTGCGTAAGTTGGGACCTTGCTGTCAAAGTCTGAGTTGCAACATTTCAATGTTTTGGATGAAAAATGTATTAGTTGAAATATGACAATAAGACAGTTTATTTTGTGATAAAGAGGGAAAGCTCTTTGAACTGAGAAAAGATTTGTTGATTCAAGCCAAGAAATAATAAGCGTTTTAGCTTTTGTCTATTGATCAATATGAAAAACGAAGACATTTAGGCAAAGAGAATAAACACAATCAGGAAAAAATAACTGTTATTTCGATGCAAAAGTTTCCAACCGTTTCTTCCCTAAATATTTTTTGTTGCATAAATTTATAAAGTTATTAGTCATACAACATTTCTATGACTTTTTGTAACTATTCTGTGTAATGGTGTATTTGATTAGTTTGAAGCAAAAGTTGACAGTATTTTTGACAAAATCTTCCATTTAGTATAAATCCATATCATAATTTCTCAGACATCAAACTAATTACCATGTGTAGAAGTCAAATAACTTCTCTTTTGACATGGTGGTCTTCTTTTGTCTCCCTGTAGGAATGTGAACATTCAAGATTGTGAGACTCACCTTCCTGATGTGTCCAACTAGCTTTGAAATCCAATGGGTTATTCCCACGCAGGTTCATATCCTGTTCGCAGCGCCATGTAGGAATCTTATAGAACAACCAGCCAGTAATCAACTTCTGTTCTAGTTGATTACTGGCTGATTGTTCTATAAGATTTCTACACCATGGATAGAAGTTTTCTCAAACCAAATTGTGTAATCTATTATAAGAAACTGATGTAAAAGTCTCGAGCATTTTCATAGTAAAGTCTTTATTTATATAAATTCATGACATAATTATTTAGTCATCAAACTAATTTCCCTGGATAGATCCTATGTCCCTTCTCAAGCTAAAGTGTGTATTCTATTACAAAACATTGATGCAAAAGTTCACAGCATTTTTACAACTATCTTTTATTCACATAGTTTTATTATTTAGTCATGAGAGGGCTTCCTCTATCTTTTAACTTTAAACCACTTTTCAACTAATATATATAATTATTAACCAGTTGTTATTGGTCAGAATTAAATTAGACTAGTATGCAATTGTATTAAAAAGTGCTGGTGATACTAAAAGGTTGAAACCAAGGTTGTGTAATTAACTGACTTCCAAATATATATACACTACCGACCATAAGTTTGGGACCACTTAGATTTATTCTCTAAAAGAAAGAAAGAAATTTTATGCCTTAGAAGAATAAATATAGATATATTTCATTGTTGCTCACAATTGTACAATAATTAAAACTAAAATTAACATAGAGTAATTTCAAATTTAATTAAAGTTAATTCATATTTTCTTTTCATCAAAGAAACCACCACGAGCTTTTATTACTGCAGAGCAAATCCTTGGCATTCTTTCTAATAACTTATAAAAATAAGTTAGTGAAAGTGATTTCCAAGCATCTTGCAAGCATTTAAACAATATTTGTTCATTTTTAGGAAGTTCATTTCGAACTGTACAATCAATTTCATCCCTTATTCTCCTTCTTTAATAGTGGTTTCTTAACTGCTACACAGCTTTTAAGCCCAGCAGAATGAAGTCGTCTCTTAACAGGAGTAACAGATACTAGATGTTGCCGAGTAGAATTCGTTTCAGTTGTTAATTCTGGAGCGGTTTTTCTCTTCTATTCCTCTTGCTAGATATGATCAAGTGCCTATCCTCTACAATAGATGTTACTCTGGGCCTACCAGATCTTTTTCTGTCAATATTTAACTCAGTTTCACGAAGTCGTTGAAGGCAATAATGCATACCATTTTTTGATAGGCTTAATTTTTTAGCGATAACATGTTCAGAATATCCTTCTTTCGAAACCTCTTTTTTCAATGCTAATCTGTTTCTTCCTTGCCATTTATACCGTAGTAATATGATTTACAAAAATAAATTATACCATAATTATAATATCTGAATAAATCTGAATTCTCTGCAAAATCTTGATCACAATAAGAGGAGTCAAGTAGCAAGCTGAGTAAATGTTTACTTTAAAGTAGAAAAGAAAACTTTTTTTTTACTTGACATCTGCATAAGAATAACAAAATATACAAACTTGGCGAATTTGATTCTGCTAAAAATTTGGGTGATCCCAAACTTATGGTCGGTAGCGTATATATATATATATATATATAGTCATCCATAGACAGATCTGTTTCAGTGTATCACTGCTCATCAGAACAGTTAGATATCCAATGGCTTTTTACCCAGGACTGAAACTTGACTGAATTGGCATCAGTCAACGATTCTACCTCTGAGGTATGTTAAAGAACAGAACATACACCGCTTACTTGCCATCCAGGTTTTGACCACTCAGATCTCATCACACAAGCAGAAGTCTGCATGTTCAAGGCATTTGCTTATATATCGGCAACTGAAAACTTGACTGAAGGGGATTGAGAACTATGGAGGCATGGCAGACTTTGAAAAAACAGTAGCTACTCATGCATCTATGCATGATTCATTCAGTAATGAATATGAACACTCTCAGCAACTGGTGTGTGTTTACATTGTATATGACATGCTAAAGTTCACCTTCCTCTACTGAGAGCCAAGAGCTCAGCAGTAGAATCACTGGCTGGTGTCAATTTGTTTGGGTTTCAATCCTGGCTAGAAGCAATTGGATGTCTAACTGTACTGATGAGCTGTGATTCAGCAAAACAGATCTGTCTGCAGAGGACTATATATATAGTCACACTATAATTTATTGCCAACTAAATTTTATTTATTTATTACTGGTAATACCTTCTTCTTTCAACAATTTATTGTTGTTTTTTTTATATAAGTTTGGTGTTTAGTTTAGTATAAGTTTAGTGTCTAGTAATACTTTTTTCTTTTCAAGTATCAAGATTCAGTGGGATTTGTTTGTAAGGGCAGGGTCCCCAAGTCCTACCCTTGTTATTTAACCCATAACTGGAGGGAGGTATGGATTAATACCTTTCCCAAGGATACCAGAGCTTAAGTGAATGCTGGGTATTCAACTGGAATTCAAACTCGGCTCACCAATTTCTCTTTCCGAGTCGATATCCACTGCACCACAACGCACATCCGTCACTAAACACTTACAGCACCTGGTATTCCCAAGCGGTCAAACATCTAAGTACTGACCATGCTCAACATTGCTTAACTTCAATGATCAAGTGAGAATTGGTGTATTCAATGTGATATGGCCGTAAGCCTATTATGAATGTATTGCATGTGCAAATTTTAATCCCTGAAAAATAACTAAACAATTGAAATGTGCTAAAATAATTTCTTTCCTAAAAATTTTCTTGTAATTAAACCCTACCTCACTTCTATTAAAACAAAAGTACCAGGAGTATAATTTGGGCAAATACTGTCTGTGGTTTCACAAAGGTCACGTCATAATTTTGATTATTTTGGTTATGATGTGTTCATTTTATCTCCTAAATATTTCATGCCAAAATCTGGGTACATCCAAAGTGTTGGTGCATCCAAGAGGCTGGTAAATGCAGTATTTAGCATACAACAAGCAGAGAAATTCAGTTCATGGGTCATTTTATATGTTTACCTCTCCAACATAACAGGACACTGAAATTCTTTAAACAGCATGAACACTGGGGCATAAAAGCATAGAATGCCATGACTGGTATCAAACCAAACCTGTTCATTACTGAAACAGACATTTGACATATATATATAATTTATGTGCATGTGAATATATTACATTCAAATATGGAGATATTCAGTGATTTGCATGCAGAGATGTAATACATGCAAATATGCCACCATTTACCGAGCTTAACTGAAACAAGTACACAATATTGGGATTCATCAGTGAAGTTTGAAGTCATTACATGAGCAATAGTTAATGGGCAGATCCTCCAAAACATTGGTTTAATATTACTATTTATAAATGTACCTGTGCACACACACACACACACACACACATACATAATATATTTAGTCTCTGTTCATAATATATTTACTCTATTTTTATAATATATTTACTCTCTGTTTATAATATAGTTAGGTTCTCTTTGTAATATATTATGTTCAGGTTCTGTTTATAATATATTATTCTTAGTATCTGTTTATAATATACTTAATCTCTGTTTATAATATACTAGCTCTATAGCCTGTTGTTGCTCAGAGTTTTTTAATGGTTATGTAGAAATGGTAAGGTCAAGTGCTTTTTCAAAAAGCTCCAGTACTAGGTTTCAGGGATGTGTAAGTTAAAAAAAATGTGAAGTAAATATTGGTTTTTGTTGCATTTGTAAAATGAGATTCATACTTGTTCAATTTTGCCAATAAACGAGAATGATGTATGTACAATCGGAAGAACAGGAGGGCATTACGGGAGCCTGTAATATGATGTGATGCAGAAGAAGTAGATGCAACATCAGAGGCACCTTGTAGAAAACATGAAATTGTTTTGGCATATGATAAGGTAGAAGGTAGAAGTAGAATGATCACAAAAAGCAAAATTTTCTATTAATTTTTGCTGCACACTGTGTGTCAATTGAAATTTTTGTTTTCATATCAAAGCATCAGACCTTGATCTACCAGTGACTCGATTTTGAGTGAACAGTCTTAGAGAAATGCATAAAAGTGCGCAAAAGACCACTCAAAATTATGTTTGCCATTGATTATTAAGAACCCTGTACATTGATTCAAAAAATGCTTGTGTACATCAAAAATTTGGATGGACCTTGATCTACATGCTACCCGATTTTGGTTGAATTCACATAAGGCATCTCAGAGGAGAAAAATTTGTAAATTCTAAGCATTTCTGCCATACCCTGTAAATTGATTCAAAAAATGTTTACATATATCAAAGGTTCAGGTCATGATCAACATGACATAATTTTGGTTGAAATCAAACTAAGGGTTTCAGAAGAGTAGGGTTCATTAGAATAGAGACACACAAAACACACACACACATACACATACACACACACACACAGACATATCTATTTTTATATACATGGATTACATTTAAGTTCTGTTTATAATATATTATACTTAGTCTCTGTTCATAATATATAATATTTAGGTTCTGTTTGTAATATATTTAGTCTCTGTTTAGAATATATTATATTAAGGTTTTGTTTATAATATATTTAAGCTCTGTTCATAAGAAATTATATTTAAGTTTTGTTTATAATATACTTACTCTTTTTTTAGTCTCTGTTTATAATATATTATATTTAGGTTTTGTTCATATTGTATTTAAGTTCTGTTCATAATAAATTATATTTAAGTCTTGTTTATAATATATTTAATCTCTGTTTATAATATATTTAGGTTCTGTTTATAATATATTTAGTCTCTGTTTATAATATATTTAGTCTCTGTTTATAATATATTTAAACTCTGCAAAATTTGGCACTGAGCCCTCAGTTTTAAGCTATTTTAAGCTTTTTTTTAAGCTGTGGTTTTATTCTTTCTATTTATTTGTGCATGTGTATGCATATATATATATATATATATATATATATATATATATATATATATGCTTAGTTAGAAGTAATAGGACAGTTTTAATAACAAAATGTTTATCATACATATATATATATATATATATATATATATATATATACAACTGCTTCAGTTTTCTGGATAGTCAAAGAAACTTACTTTTGATTCATCCTGTGAGTGTCAAATTCTGCAGTCCCTCTTTCTTTATTAGGTTTCCTAGAACTTGTAAATGCACTATGTAATGAAAGAAATAAAACAAAAATCATATTATGATGTTGATTCCTACTTGGACCACTAAAAATATTTGTTAATTAGTAATGGATGATGATGCTCTATTTAATCATAAAATAATAATACAATTATGATATGAGTATCTTTGATGAAAATCAACTGAATTTAAGATGAAAGAAATATGAGTTAATTATTAATCATCACTGATAATGCTCCCCTTAAGAATAAAAAAACTGTTATAGAAGGACATTATGATTATCAGAATTGAATACACAAATGTCATGTCCACTAGAATATATAAGACAATATCTGTATAAACATTAAAACACACTTACAAAATATTTATGAATCAACAACTTTTTTTTGTTTTTTTTTAATCATTTAACCCCAAGCAAAGCATTCCACTGCCACTATTGCACAGGGCGTTACATAGGGGAAGGTGATAAGAAAGAGTGGTTAGATATAGGAAATGTCAGAAGGAGGGTGATAGACGGGTAAGGATACTGAGGATGAGGGTCGGGTAGATGGGAAGAGTGTTTGAGAGAATGGATGCGAGTTAGTGTGTTAGGAGGTGTCTATTGACCTTACATTTAAATTCCTGGAGATTGTAGCTGTCAGGGAAGCTAGTATGTGGAAGGGAATTCCACAGTCAGGAAGTGCGAGAAAAGAAGCTGTGGAGTAGAAATTGAGGTTACATTTTATTGGTTTCACTGTAAAAGGGTGGGACATAGCTACTAATCTAGTATCCCATGCAAATTCGTACCTAGGGGGCACCAGTGATCTAAGTTCATTGGAGCAGAAGCTGTGAAAATATTTATAGAAGAGGCACAGGGAAGCCACATCACGCCGGTGAGAGAGTGACTGCAGCCGGTTCTGCCAAGTTGGTATCGATCACATTACAGATTCTCCGTTGTATTTTATCAAGGACCCCGAGGAGAATAGCAGGGGCACCCGACCAGATGTGTCAGCAGTATTCAATACACAGGCGGATGGTAGATTTATATATGGGCAAAATAGATTCAGACAAGAAAGACTGGATTAGGTCAAACAAATGTCCAGTTATACCATAACTCCACAGTTTGCATAGAAGGCCAGCATGCCAGACTCTGTTGAACACTTTGGAGATATCCAAGGCAATGGTTCAGGCTTTGCCATTACAACATGCAATAAAGTGCTTACATCTTGAAACATACCAATTAAATTGTACAATACAAAACCATTGAATACAAATGAGAAAGGTTGTTTTATTAGTTGCCATAATCTAGGTAGATACCACCAAAAATATCATATGCAAATAGTAGTCGACATTGCATGTTGTATTTTAAAACCAATTAGGAATCAATAAATTAATAAAATTCTAGAGCTAATTTCTTAAAGAAAAGGTACAAATATCACAAAATGTTACTCCAACAGAAAGAGACGCCAAATTGCCACCAAAGTCTACATTCGTTACACGTGACATTCACAAAACCAATGACTATAGATATCTGTATGATATGTGTATCTGTTACATGCTACATATAATGCTCACACAACTAATAAAAACCATGCAGAGAATTTAAAATATTTATATATTCATATTATATATATATATATATATATATATAAATATATATATACCAAGACATTAACCGCCTACTTATAATTCGATCGATGTGTATATATGTGTAACCCCACAAATTAACACACCCATGTACAAAAACTTATATCCCTATACACACATGCGCACACACACATACACATCTATTTATATCTGTTTATAATATATTATACTTAGTCTCTTTTCATAATATATTATATTAAGGTTCTGTTTATAATATATTTAGTCTCTGTTTATCTATCTATCTATCTATCTATCTATCTATCTCTATATATATATATATATATATATATATAAAATACAACTACTTCAGTTTTTTGGATAGTCAAAGGAACTTACCTTTCATTCATCCTGTGAGTGTCAAATTCTCCAGTTCCTCTTTCTTTATTAGGTTTCCTAGAACTCCCAAATGCACTATGTATTAAAAGAAATAAAACAAAAATCATATTATAAAGTTAACTGTTATTCCAACTTGGACCACTAAAATATTTGTTAATTAGCAATGGATGATGATGTGCTATTTAATCATAAAATAATAATAACGCTGTTCAAATATATATATATTGCTCTCATTACGATTGAGGTCATTAAAGGGGAAAATTTTAAAAACAGTAACCACTTCACAGTAAATTTTAAAAGCAGTAACGATTGACGCATTACTCTCTAGTTATGAAATGTGTTATCTTTCCATGCTAACATGTGTACACACAGTGTATATATTAGTCAGTTAAGTGCCATATGTGAAACATGGTTGGGCGATCAAGTCTCGAAAGAGACATGACTGACTGGGCAGAAGATTATCCCGCAGTAGGTTGCCATTGCTTTCTGCGGTAGACTGGTTGCCAGCTAAGGCTATAGAACCCAATCTGTCCTGTTATTTAACCCATAACTGAAAGGAAGAGATGGATTAACACCTTTCCCAAGGGTATTTGTGCATAAGTGAACGCAATGAATTCAGCTGGAATTCAAACTCGGCTCTCTGATTTCTTGTTCCGAGCCGATATCCACTGGACCACCACGCACATCCCTAAGTGTATATATAATACACTAAAATGTTCTACTTTCTCAGCTATGCACTAATAGGTTAGGGGTAAGAATTTTGACTCACACCAAATTGGCTGAGTTTTGATTCTGACTAGAAGCAAGCGGATGTCTAGTCACACTGGTGAGATGTGATACAGTGAAACAGGCTTTTATGTGGATGGCTATAAATATATATATAAATTAGAGAAAATTTTCAAAATTCAAAGGTGTCGGATGCACATTTTGACATGAGATCTCTAACAGAGATTCCACATCACCTCAGCGACATCACATCGTTCCATTCCAAATGAAGAAAAACCTGGGACAAAGTGGGAGGGGCAAAATAAACAACGGTCAAGAATTGAGAATTCTAATTTTGTAAATTTTCTCTAATTTATATTGGCTCTGTAATCCTAAGTAAATTGAGCTCTCCTCCTCCTGCATCATTTTTTAATATTAAAATTTTTTTAATATTAATTAGGATCAGGTTCTTGGAATTTTCCTTCCTACTTTTCCGCTTCGGATTAAAGAAAAATAATATATATATATATATATATATATATATATATACACTACCGGCCATAATTATTAGGCCAACCCAGGTTTTAAAAGAAATGATGTATTTCATATTATTTTTAGTATTTATTGCAAAGTTGATCATTCTAAACGAACACAGAATGTTTTTTTAACACTGCACAATAATATGCGCATCAAATGAACTGTTCTGGTGTTTAGTTTTTGTGATCTCTTCCCCATGCTAGTCTCTTCTTCTTATTGGCTGGCCAAAGCAAAGGCTTCCTGGCTGCCTTGTAAAATTTTGCAAATAATAATAACAAAAGGACCATTCTATTTCATTTAGAATTAACCAGTTGGCAATAAATACTAAAAATAGTATGAAATATATCATTTTTTTAAAAAAGTGGGTGGCCTAATAATTATGGCTGGTAGCGCAATGAAATATATATATGTGTGTGTTACAAAAATTAATGAAGATTAACGAAACTTGGTTATAAACAACTGACAATTTGAAATGATTTGTTTGAACATTATTTTTGATCAATATTCATATTTAAGTAGATATTCTGTTTTTCATTAAACAGTATTATATATTTATATCTACTGGCCTGATTATTTACGATAAATTTTTATTACAAAAATGTGTGTCATTTGGCAGGATTTGAACCTGCAACCCCTATGTGGATATTTCCTCTATGTGGATAGGGGTCACAGGTTTGAGTCCTGCGGAATGACACACATTTTTGTATAAAAAATTTTTCATAAATAATCAGGCCAATTGATATAAATATATAATACTGTTTAATTAAAAACAGAATATCTACTTAAATATGAGTATCAGTCAAAAATATTGTTCAAACAATTCATATATATATATATATATATATATATATATATATATTATAAATTGTTTTAGAACATGTACATAATTTCTTCTATATATGTCTTCTTCTCTACAACCATATGATTGTAGAGAAGAGGACATATATAGAAGAAATTATGTACATGTTCTAAAACATAATTTATAATAAATATTCACAGCTCTATACATCATATATCAAGCACTGTTTTAAATTAATGTTTTGGAAGGAAAAAAATTTTTTCTTTTTTCTCTCCTCAATCTATAGTCACTCGGATATATATATATATATATATATATATATATATTAGTAAATAATATCAAAAATTTATATTGGACATAGTGCAAAGAAAAACTCAAAATTTTAAAGGCTGTTGTAACAAAAGTGAAGCAACCATTATTAAATAAGTTATTTTGCTCCATAGGGAGCTGTATATTGAAGTGTATTTAAAAATAAAAAAACATTAATAAAACATTCAAGTTTGACCATTTATATGCTGTCAGCCTGAGAGACTTGAAATTGGTGTGGATACTGTAATTAAACAATAGACTGAACTATTGCCCGGTTCACACTCCACCCTCGTCTATTGAACAGGTTAAGAGGCTCATCCCTTGTTCCTTGTTTAGGATATGGTTTCCGGCTTTCTCTTTTCCAATCTTTTCACTTTTCCTTATTTTTTTTTCAATTGGAGTAGATAGACTGAACTATTGCCCGGTTCACACTCCACCCACGTCTATTGAACAGGTGTAGATATTCATCCCTTGTTCCCTGTTTAGGATGTGGTTTCCAGCTTTCTCTTTTTTAATCTTTTCACTCTTACGTAGCCCCCTGCACACCAGTGGCCTTACCGCCTTGCCCGGGGTGATATGATTAAAAAAAAAAAATCATAGCAAATGAATGTAGCAACATTTGAAAATACTCAGAAAGAAAATAATATAACTTTGGCAAATTTACTGATAGCACAAATAACCTAATTCAGAAATTTGAAAAATTAAATTAAATTAAATTAGAAATTGATAGACACAACTTTCTGTTCAAATATATATATATATATTGCACAAAAATAGAATTATAATGAATGCCAGAAGCAAGGGATGTGGTCAGTTATATTTTATAAAGGATGTTAGTGGCATTTTAGTCACATCCTGTCAACTTTTAAGAACAAAAGTTTATACACATGCTTATATCTACATATATTAGTATGTGTGTGTGTGATCATATCGACATAAGTATATTTAGATCTCTATTTTTACAGAAAACTTTAAACACATAACTATTTTGTGCATAAAAGTGTACGTGACCAATCTTAGCTTACATCAGAAAAAGAAATCAGAATTCATGTTTTTGATCTTTGGGAAATAGTATCTCAGATTCGTTAGCTACAAAATAAAATAAATTATATCTCTTCATAATGAGTAGCAATAATAGAGTCAGTCAGTTAAGTGCCATATGTGATAAACGCTTGGGTGATCATGTCTCGAAAGAGACACGACTGACTGGGCAGATGATTATACCACAGTAGGTTGCCATTGCTTTCTGCGGTAGACTGGTTGCCGACCAAGGCTATAGAACCCAATCTGTCCTGTTATTTAACCCATAACTGGAGGGAAGAGACGGATTAATACCTTTCTCAAGGATATTTGCGTGTAAGTGAATGCAAGGAATTCAACTGGAATTCAAACTCAGCTCTCTGATTTCTCATTCCAAGCTGATATTTGCTGCACCACAACGCACATCCTGTAATAGAGTATCATGCAATAAGAGATTATTTAGATTTTATAAGTACACAAACAGACTAAAATGAATAGGGAAAAATCTGAAGAATTTATCCAAATTCAACATTTTAACCAAAGAACTTGTACCTCTTAAATGTCTTAGAATAAATATTTTCATTATTATTTATTTGTTTTTTTTAATATTTATTTAATAATGAGGAAAGAAGGACTTGTGCCTCTTAAAAGTTTTAAAACAAATATTTTCATTATTATTTATTCTTTTTTTTAATATTTACTTAATAATCAGAAAAGAAGGCTTGGAAAATTTGACCATCACAGAGTGTCAAAGACAAGAAGACAAGGGGAAACAGTGAATAACCTATCTAATGAGATTGTATAAATAAATAGTAGAACAGAATGGGATCGATATTTAAAAGAAAAACATTACTAAGAACTATAAAAGATAAGAAGTTGTGGAGAGCCATGATTATTTGCATCTAGTGTTTTTTAAATATAATTTCATTGCTCTTTATCACAATGTTCAAACTTTTTTTACATTTATCCTATGATAGTTAAGCAAATAAGTTCAAGTGATTTATAAAAACAAAATGACAGAAAACCACAAAATTTCCCTTTAATCTCTGCCACTGAATACTTTGTTCCAGGCTATTTTCCTCTCTTTCAAAAAAACTCTAATGTCCACATACACAAACCTGGTCACTATCTTCATGAACATCTCCCACTGGCAAGGGAACTGTCTTTTGATCCCCCAAATTGTTTTAACATGTGCTTCTAACTTTCACTAGTAAAATCAGTAAGTAATTCTTTATCATTCTCCTTCCTCTCCAGACAGTTGCATGCTAGATAGAATTTCTGATAGTATAGATAATTCCATTTCTTGTCTGCAAATATCTTTGCTTTGTGACTTTGATGCCAATCATGTCAAGTAGCTTCATCACTCTAATTCAAATATAATAAAGAAACAGAATTTGGGTAGAACCTTGATACTGAACATCCTGAAAAGGCATCGCATTGTAAAATAAAATCTTTCATGAAACGCTACCTCAATCTGACTGTTAATTTGTTGTCCTTTTTTAAGAATGTATATAAATTACTATTCGTATTCCACTGCAGTTTTAGTGAAAATGTAAAGACCTTTCAGTCAATTAAATGCCATGCATGATACACGCTCAGGCAATCATGTCTCTTTCAATACATGACTAACTCAGCAGAAGATTGCCATTACTTTTTTCAGGAGATTAGTTGCCAACTAATACTATAGAACCCAATATGTCCGGATATTCTATCCATAGCTGAAGGGAGAAGAGATGGATTAATACCTTTGCAAAGGGTATTTGAGTGTAAATGAATAGAACAAATTCAGCAGGAATTTGAACTCAGCTCTCTGATTTCTCATTCCAAGCTGATATAAACTGCACCACAATGCACATCATTTACCCTTGTTGAATAGATGGGGTTTCTTATTGCCAATATTGTATATCACTTCATGGCAAGTTTTATGGCTCTTTGGGAGATGCTAATTTGCACTAATTTTGGTTTCTAACTAAACAATCCATGAATTGGAATCAAATATGGATTAAATTCAAAAGAATGCTAGAATAAAGAACAAAAAGGAAACCTTTAAATTTAACATGTTTCACATTTATTTAAACTTCATTAGAAATTTTTGGAAATGAGTTGGAAACAAAAAAGAAAATATTGAGCATCAGAAAGAGACAACTAAAGTTCCTGGGACAGGCAATAAGGAAGAAGAGCTTAGAGAACCTGATACTAACAGGCCAGATAGAGGGAAAAAGAGACAGAGGAAAGCAGCGGATAACATATTTGAAGGGTTTGAGCAGGTGGATGACAGAACAAGGGTTGCATGGTGTTACAGGAGAAAGTGTGCTCAGAGTCACCAGGAATAGGGAGATGTGGAAGGCTATGATCACCTACGTCCTGAAAGGACAAGGCACATAAAAGAAGAGAAGAAGAATATCTGCAATGGAAAATATGAAACTTTTACAAGACAGAAACTGCAGAGATAGTTCCTGTAACAATTTTATGGAACTTTAGTATACACCCAGACAAAACAATCAAAGCTAACTGCTCAGACATTGTGATCAAAGACAATAACAACAGAATGTGCTCTCTTATCAATATGGCAATTTTGGCAGACAATAAAATATCTTTCAAGATCTTCAGAAAACTATTAAAATCTAAAGACATTGAAATAAAAATCTTAGAAATGTGGCATATGAGGACATCAACAATTTTTGTTGTAGTTTGAGCCCTCAGATTAATTAAAAAATGTTCCAACAGACTCATTGAATAGATTCCTGGCAACCTAATGCTTTAAAGAAATAAAAAAAATTGTAATCACAAACACAGTTTACACATTATGGAGAGCTTTATCTATGTAAAATGTGTGTGATCTTACTTTTTGTTTTTTTGTTTTTTCCAAAAATGATCAGTAGAAAATGGCAAGAAGACATTTCTGACCTGAGGTCTCCGGTTGGAACCCAGAAGGAAATGTGTCTACAACAGAAATCCAAGAAAATAATAATAATAATAATTAGTCATTCTTATGATTTAGCAAGATTAAGTATCAGTCTAAGAAATTCGCATAAAAGAAAATGGATCTGTCATTTCATGAAGGAAGCTGAACCAGTAGACCACATATTAAACAAAGGGTGAGTGAGAAATTCGAAAAATACCAGAACCTTGCATGGAAGCAGAGAAAGATATGACCATTGTAGATGCACTTTGAACCCTACCAAAATGCTGGATTCAAGATTGGATGAATAGTGAATTTATTGAAAGTTTTAAATGGTTCAGAAAATGCCCAGTGCACATGACATTAGCAGGGGTCATTTAAAATTCTGAAAATAATGCTAGAAATTTGAAAAGACTTGTTGTCACTCAGTCTTTTTCAATGATCACCAAACATCTTATATGAACATTCAAATGCAAGGAATAATAATAAGAAGAACAGAACAATCAATAATAATAATAATAATAATAACACCCAGACATAGTGATCAAAGATCACAAGAACAGAATGTGCTTTTTCATTGACATGGTAGTTCCTGCAGACTGTAATGTATCTTTGAAGATCTTCAAAAAACTATCAAATACAAGAATTTGGAAGTCTAAAAGATATGGCACATGAAAATATCAATAATTCCAGTTGTGGTTCGGGGCCCTGGGTTTGATTGAAAAAGGTTCTGAGAGACTCATTGAAGTTATCTTTGGTAGCCCATGCATCAAAGAAATACAAAAAATTGTAATCACAAGTATGGCTTACACCTTACAAAGGGCTTTATCTTTGTAAAAAATGTGTGTGATCTCAGGTTTTCTATTTTTATTTTACTTTTTTACAAAACTGTTCAGTGTAAAATGCCATGATGTCATTTCTATTGGGAACTGGAAGGAAATTAATATACAATAGAAATCTAAAAAAAATAATGCTGATGATAATAAAGATATATTTTTATTTATAGAAAACTGGGTCCTTGGCATGACGGTAAACTGCATCTGGCAGCAAGGCCTCTGATTGGGAGTTTGTTAGGAGCATGGAACTACCTCTTAATTGCTGTTGTTTCCAGGTCCACCCTAAACCCGGTGTGGTAGCACCTGCTAGGGTCCCAGCTATGGATAAATAGTTAACCCCCAAACTGAGGTCAAAATGCGATGAAAGTATTTACCAACAAAACTTTTTCAATGAAAAATATTACCAACCAAACATTTTTGAAGGAAAGATGTTACTAACAAAAATACGTTTTTGAAGGAAAAATGTTACCAACAAAAATACGTGAAAAAAAAAATTACCAGCAATACATTGTTTTAACTTCAGTTGCTAATAAAAAAAAATTTATATTAGCTGGTTAGTCATAAAACGCCGACAATTGTTTTTCTGAAGAAGTGTTGGTCAAAAGGTGCCTTAAATTTTAAATGTCATGATACTTTTGTATCCTGTTTTATTAATAAAATATGATCACTTTTAAAGGTGTATTATAGCTTGGTGTGGTAATGGCAACTGATTTAAATACATGTATATATATATGTATATTGGCATGGTCACCTAAGCGTGTATCACGTATGGCACTTAACTGACTGACTGACTCTTAAGAGTATCAATCTTATTCTCTTTTGTTTCATTTGTCCATTTCTTCTGCTGAACGAGTATGTGCAATGCCATTTCCGGATGTCACGTATTTATCTCCCTTTAACTAAACTCTCTAATTTTGTTGTTCACCACTGCTGTAGCCAGGTATTGAACTCACAGTTCTTTGGGCCAAGTCACTGGATCTAATCAATGCTTTTGTTCACTGAGTCATGTATCTTTGAGGCCTATGAAATGAGAATGATATATCCTAGTGATTGAAATAAAGAGCTCAGTTCGAAATTTCAATCAGCTGAAGAAGGCTGGAGTGTACAACAGCCAAAACCTTATAAATAGGGCAATAAAGATGAGGAAAAAGATGAATATGGCAATAAAGATGACAAACAATGTAAATAATGTCAGCAATTCTACTCCTGCTGCTTCTTTTCTCGTACTTCCCGTCTGTGGAACTCGCTACCATATTCTTGCTTTCCTGACGGCTACAACCTCCAGGAAATTAAATACAATGTCAATACTCATCTATTAACCACTTGATTCTAGTTCTTTCTTCACCACCCCGTATATCCTTTTCTTTCTCGCCACCTTTGCAACTGTCATCACACCTGTCTTCCCATCCGTCTCTTACTCCTTTCTAACCGGTTTGTCTTTCTGTTCACTCTCTTCTACTTAATCTTTTTACTCTTATGTAGCCCCCTGCACAGCAGTGGCATTACTGCTTTGCTCGGGGTGATGTGATTAAAAAAAACTAAACAAAAAAAAAAAACTATCTTATCTCTAAAGTATAGACAAGCCCAAAAGACATTTCATTTGCTACAATTTATGTTAAAAAAAAAAAAACAGGTTGTCCACAGTAGAACTTCAACATTTTATATGCTCCTTTTCTTTTAACCTGCAAACATGCAACATCTAAATTCCATTGTGCTCTACTAGGAATACTGTGTGCTAAAGTTAATAAATATTTACAGTGCAAGATTAATAGTTGATGAACTAATGTTGTGATATTGATCCTTATCAATTACCATACAGCTGGGAGTTATGCACCATACAAAGTTATTTTTTGTTGCTGTTCATGCCTTTGAGAAAAGTTTATGGGGAGAGGGGGGCTTAAAATCTTGACTGGTGGCAATAAACTGTCATATTCAAGTACCATTAACTGGTGGCCTACATTTGTTCAGAAGAAAATATAACAGAGGTTTTTCTTCTTTAAAACACTGATGTCTTTACCCGGATGAGCCACAACACTCACCCTTCTGGGTCTTTACAGTTGAGTGTGGGGAGAGAATAGTTGGAGCTATAAGTGATTAGTGCTTATAAATAGTTGACCCTTCAGGAATTGCTTAATCATCATGAACACCAACTTTTCTTAATATTTCCTCCCCATTTCTACCCCCCACACACCTTCTTGCACCCCATTCACCTTTGTCCTTGTCATATATATATATATATATATATATATATATATATATATATATATATGAATTTTGAGTGGGTGGAATGAGAGTTGAGTAGACACAATGGAGCCTTGAAATGAGTGTTGAAAGTATTGTTGTTTCTTTTTGTTTTCTTTTTCTTAAGTGTGTCTTAAGTGTGTTCACCAGTCTTGTGTCTTTATGATTAACAATAGACCCCCTTCAACCACTAACTACATTCATTTCCCTTGCTTTGTTCTTTTTATTTTCATTTATTTGTTGTTGTTGTTGTTTCTGAGATATCCAGAAAAGGCATGCCACGTGGAACTAGAACAATCTACCCCAGTGAACAAAATAGAGACTTTGGTTGAAAATTCCAACATATGGAGGCTGGAGTGTATAACAACTTATACCTCATAAATATGATAAAAAATATGAGGACAACAGTCTAAACAGTGTAAATAGTTACAAACCCCCATATCAGAAATATAAACAGATATGGCAGTTCTAACCGCCAGTCTCTGGATAGTTTTGCCCATATATCAACACTTATATTGACATCATTATTACATCTGTCATTGAACAAAACCTGATAAATTCAGGGAGGCTATGATGTATTGGACATCTAAATATTCTGTATATGTCAGACTACTGTGGATTGGTCCTGTTAGTCAGACACATGGCGATAAAATTTCTATTTACATTAAGCATTTACATTAGTGCCATCATGGTCAGGAGCATATTTATATTTAGAAGTAGATGGGCTTTTCCTATATGGCATAAGGATGTTTTGCCTGCCCCTCAAAGCAATTTAGCTATATATCAATATAACTGTCAATGCAAAATCAACTATGAGGGCAAAACTATCTTGAGGTTTGAGGTTAGAATCACCCAACATGTCCCAGGTCAGATGCATAGATATGAAGGTGACAGCTGGGTGTTTACAGACTCATGTTTCCACAATTGGCAAGCATTTATTAAATTCTGCTGCTTGCAGGACAAGTTATTCTCTTGAGTTTTTCTCTGTATAGCACAGGGCATGGAACAGACTCCACGTGGATATATTGCAGCCTGTTATTATTAACATGCAAAGACCTGCACTGTATATGCAGCAAGAATTAATACACAAATTGGCTCTTTTTGGAGAAGCCATTACCTAACTGGGGCTTTTTTTTACACTCCTCTTATCCCTTAATTACTTTTTGTTTTAACTTCAGTTGCTAATAAAAAAAAGTTTTATTAGCTCCTTAGTCATAAAACACCAACAATTTTTTTTCTGAAGAAGTGTTGGTCAAAAGGTGCCTTAAATTTTAAATGTCGTGATACTTTTGTATCCCGTTTTATTAATAAAATATGATTACTTTTAAAGGTGTATTATAGCTTGGTGTTAATGGCAACTCATTTAAATACATGTGTGTATATATATATATATATATATATATACACAAATAAACTATGATCTTTATTGTAACAGAGAGAATATATATACTCTTCATTACTCAACAACATAATTATTGCAAAAGATTAAATAATAATACACTGTTAAAGAGTGAACATGCAGCTAAGCTTTCATAACTGGTAGTAAAGTGAATGAACTGCACTGATGCTGCCTCACTATTGCCTCTTTCTCCATAAGCATAACAGAAGGGAAATATATATATATATATATATATATATATATATATATATATATATACAAATAAACACACAATGGTCTTTATTATAAGGAGGATTATAATTTTTACCTCTGCCTTAAGTGTCTCTGTCCATGGTCAAGATATCTCAAGACCCACTGGATGGATTCGGATGAAACTTTCAGGGATGATTGGCCTCATGACTGGCACAAACTGATTATATTTTGTGTTTGATCTTGTACAAAATAAAGTTTCTGGTTTATTTTTTCATTTTTTTGACTACCAATTTTTGTGTCTTTCATGGTTCATTTAAAGTGTCCATTTAATTTTGAGAGCAGTTGAGTTAATTCTTTCGTATTTTCATTCTTGAGTGCGGTCAAGTTCATTGCAGTTATTTTCATATTAATAATCATCTCTTGCCAATTGCTGAGATGATGCGGGTATTGTATTGGTTGAGGTTGGGGGTCTTTGAGTACTCTTATTATTGTGGCTTGTCTGGTAATTAGATGGTGAGTTTCAGCTTCTAATTAAAAATACGATTTTTTACTTATTTTTGGTTGTTGTTATTATTAGGCAAAATAAACAAGTGAAACATCAGTTTGGTTTTTCGATTTATTCCTGCATAAATCCAAAAGTTGTTAGCTACCAAAAACAAATATTTATGAACATAATATCGAAGGTGAATTGGCATGGCAAAGGACGCGTTCCAGAAGCTGAGTAAAGTACTAACACACAGGAAAATTTCACTAGAAACAAAGAAAAGAGTGCTGGATTGCTATGTGATATCAGTTCTTCAATACGGCAGTGAATGCTGGACAATATCATCAAAAATGAGGACAAAACTTGAAGCATCAGAAATGTGGTTCTACAGAAGGATGCTGTGGATATTGTGGACTGAGCATGCAAGCAACAATGAGGTGTTGGAAAGAATGGCAACAAAAAGGAAATTAATACTGAGTATCAGGAAGAGACAAATGAAGTTCCTGGGACATGCAATGAGGAAAGAGAGCTTGGAGAACCTTATACTGACTGGCCAGATAGAAGGAAAGAGAGACAGAGGAAGGCAGCGGATAACATATTTGCAGGGCCTGATCAGGTGGATGACGGAAAGGGGGTTGCCAGGAGTAACAGGAGCAAACATACTAAGACCCACAAGGGATAGAGAGACGTGGAGAACCATGATCGCCTACGTCCTGGAGGAACAGGGCACATAGAAGAAGAAGAAAAAAAAGAAAAAGAAGAAGGTCATACATCTGAATAAATTATTATTTTCTTATCTTATCTGCATATATCGGCTCCCTGAGTCTCTATAAAATTCATAAATCTTTCAATCATTGATTTTATTATTATTTCTACTTTTCCCATTTTTAAAATTACATGCATCAGTTTTTATTGTTCCCCAGAGATTTTCTTTGCTTGAATATATTTCTATTCTTGCATGCATCTCTTTTAATGATGCTCCAGAAGTTTTCTATTGGATTAATATCTGAAGAGGCAGGGTGCCATTCCATTAATTTAGTTTCTTTGAAAAATTTTTTAGCATGATGTTAATAGTCAGCTTTTTAGATTGTGAAGGTGCATTGCCTTGTATCTGTACCACTCAAAAAAGCACATTACACAAAAAGTTAGAACAAATCTCTTGCATTGCAATGCCTTTCATGAATCTAGTCTTTATTGTAAAGTTTCATGGTCATAACCTGTACCACTCAAAAAAGCACATTACACAAAAAGTTAGAACAAATCTCTTGCATTGCAATGCCTTTCATGAATCTAGTCTTTATTGTAAAGTTTCATGGTCATAACCTGTACCACTCAAAAAAGCACATTACACAAAAAGTTAGAACAAATCTCTTGCATTGCAATGCCTTTCATGAATCTAGTCTTTATTGTAAAGTTTCATGGTCATAACCTGTACCACTCAAAAAAGCACATTACACAAAAAGTTAGAACAAATCTCTTGCATTGCAATGCCTTTCATGAATCTAGTCTTTATTGTAAAGTTTCATGGTCATAACCTGTACCACTCAAAAAAGCACATTACACAAAAAGTTAGAACAAATCTCTTGCATTGCAATGCCTTTCATGAATCTAGTCTTTATTGTAAAGTTTCATGGTCATAATCTGTACCACTCAAAAAAGCATGTTACAAAAAAGTTACAATGTCTCCCATTCATACCATCATCATCATTGAAAGAACCTTAAATCTTATTGACAACAATGGTTAAAAATGATATGAGTGAGTGAATCCTGTGGGCATTGGTGTAAAGCCTACTTCTCTTAGAACATTGCAGTCTGGTACTACAGGATCACAAAGAAGAAACCGTACCAAATATTAGAAACAACATTATCTGAAAACTATTAACAGCAGCAACAACTAAAATGGATTTTACTTGTAACAGAAAGTGAGTAAATAACCAATAGATTAACATTCTACATCACTTTAAATAAAAGGTAACAAAGGAAACCCCCATCAATACTGGAAAGAACAACAGATGCTGAACTTACGATACCTGCTTTCATAAAAAATTGTTTTTAAGAAAGAAATTTTATGAAATTTAACCAAATGTAGTACTGGAATCTTGGTCAAGGAATGCTAAATGTTTCTTTTAAGGAAATGTCAAATATTGCCATTAGCATAATACTAGCACAAAATATTCCACCTTCTGCAAAGGTTGTCTTAAAATCTATAACAGACTCCACATCTAGATGAGCCATAAAGTTTATCCAATGTAGCTTTATTGTCATCACTAAAAATTATAGTTAAAAATCAATTTTCATCTACTTCTTCACCCAAAGAATACATTATTTTTGCGATATTTATTGAAATGTGGTAGTATAACTGCATTCATTGGGGTGTTCTTAATATTTTGCATCATTTCTCTCAGTTTTACAGCACTATTTTCATCAGAAATTTATCTGTTATTAAGCTTTTAATTTTTCCTTATATTTCTTCTTCTTCTATGTGCCCTGTTCCTTCAGGACATAGGCGATCATGGCTTTCCACGTCTTCCTATCCCTGGTGGCTCTTAGCACGCTTTCTCCTGTTACACCACCCAAACCCCACTCTATGGCAGAGTGGGGTTTGGGTGGTGTAAATCTATAAATAATAAATCTAGAATAGAAATGTATAGAAACTAGCATGGCCACAAAATGAGGGATCAGTTTATATACTGATTATAATATAAAATTGATTTCCCATTTTATATCCACATTATAATTTCTTATAAACAGTTGGCATATATATTCTTCTACATGCCGTGTCCCTTCAGGACATAGGCGATCATGGCTTTCCACGTCTCCCTATCCCTGGTGGCTCTGAGCTTGCCTTCTCCTGTTACATCGTGCAATCCTCATTCTGTCCTCCACCTGATTAGGTCCCTCAAATATGTTATCCACTGCTTTCCCCTGTCTCTTTTTCCCCTCTATCTGGCCTGTTAGTATCAGGTTCTCCAAGTCCTCCTTCCTCATTGCATGTCCCAGGAACTTCAGCTGTCTCTTCCTGATGCTCTGTATTAATTTCCTTTTCGTTTCCATCATTTCCAAAACCTCATCATTGATCACATGCTCGATCCATATCTGCATCATCCTGTTGTAGAACCATATTTCAACTGCCTCAAGTTTTTCCTTCATTTTTGATGATATTGTCCAGCATTCAGTGCACATATTGAAGAACTGACATCACATAGCAGTCCAGTATAGAAATGCATCTTTGATTGCTTGACTCAACTTTTATGCAATTGCAAATATTTAACTTTGTTTTTTCATTGTATATTTTCAATTTTCAAATGAAGTGTTGTCTGTTTTGATTAAAATTAATGGATAAACTCTCTGATATTCAAGTACTTCCAACCATTTCAAGTATTTCCAAGAATCAAAATGGTGTTGATATAGTACCTCACTCAAAAACTGTAAAAACACAATAAAGAATTTAAACCTGCAAACCCTGTCAGTTCTGTTTAATCAAACTGGTTTAGATCAATACTTGCTGCCTAAATATACGTTTTATATATCTATATATATAAATATATTAATAAATATACATATTATCCAACATCTATTTCTTGACTCAAAGCTTCATGCATTATGAAATCATCAGGTGCATATTTCAAACTGGTGGTTTAATAGATTTGAATTCATGTTCATGAGAATTAAATCTTATAAACTTATGTTACTGCTTTTTTAATAACAAGATTAAAAATTTAAATATTCTACGGTTACATGTGGATAAAAATTTAATTTAATTTAAATTTAAAATTTGAAATTAAAATAAAATTAAAATGAAAAATAATAAAATGCAGGTAGAAGAAAACAAAGAGTCTCTAAATCATGTGTTTTAAAAATTTGAATATTCAAATATTACATGGACATAAAAATGTAGGAAAAATTTAAATCTTAAAATTTAAAAAAAATAAAAACAAGATAAAATAAAAGAAAAGAAAAATTTAGAATTAAGAACAAAAAATGTAAGGAGCAAAAATAAAAGGGGTTTTTATTCATAAATGTTAAAAATAATATTGCGGTGGGGAAAGAAAGCAAGAAAGAAAGAAAGAAAGAAATGTAAATAGGGATCTATATCAATCTTGGTCTAAGAATTTAACTAAGTATTTTTTTCGATGACAGCATGTGGTCATTAAATCACATCTTTTATTAAGCAAATCTGAATTCTTGATATGGTTTGAGATGACAAGTTTTTCTAAAAAGCATAGATTATATTTATCTCCTTTCCACAGTAATGTTTGGATATACAATATTCCAGGTAGTCATTGGGTTTTTGACGTTGGTTTTAATTTCCAGTAATATATGGATAAAGCAGTACTTTTGCTGTATTTATTGTTGTTTATAATACAGCTCTGTCCATACATTGAGCACTGTTTTATTAACACGTGAATAATAATAATACAAAACACATGTACACCCTCTCATATATATATATATTTATTAATTTACATCACTATATATATGAGTGGACATTGCGGTCCACCCCTAATAGCGACAGTCTGTTTCATGCTTAAACAAACACAATCCTCTGGTCATATATATAAATTTGATTAGTGCATGCATAATGCTCGGTTAATGCTGTAAAACATTCTTCATTTTACCCATAGTAATTGAAAACTAATATTTTTATAGTTACTAATGAACAAATTAGCAACATTAATCAAAGGATTTGCATATATATATATATATATATATATATATATATATATATGTGTGTGTGTGTGTGTGTGTGTGTGTGTAAGTCAGATAAATTCATATATATATATATATACATATGTCAGATAAATGCATATACATATATATATATACACATAAGTTGGAGATATATATATATATATATATATATGCTGACTTTGCCATATTTGTAAGAGAAGCCAAATAAACCCCTCCTAACTCCTTTTTAGCCAGCATTATACATAAGAGAATGGGCAGGCTTGGCTAATTATGAGATATAGGTGGCCAAAATCCTGTAGGCTTCCTGTCACAGGAAGGGTGACATCCTTTTCCAAGATAAACGTAGAAAGTTCAACACACCACACACACCACCCATCTCTCAACAACTGAACAGGATTTGAGTGGACACAAGCCATGCTTTATAACCTGAACTACTATGTTCATATCATGGTCATCATTTTATTTCCCTTCATCATTGTAGCCATTGTAGAGTCCCTGCAAAGATTTCTTTCTGGTCAGCCATTTTTGTATTTATCTCCTCATTGAACTTCTGGATTTTCATACTTCCTGACAAATCAAAGAGATTCTTTCTGGTGAGTTATCATATGGGAAACTATTGATATAATGATTATTTAGGATTTCAATTTGCTATGACTTTCCACCTTTAAATACTCTAGGTTTCCAGGTCACATTCCAAACATGTAAGTCTTTGAAATATTTTGCCATTATACGTTTACCAATAAGGTTTCATTTTTCACTTCATACGTTTCAATATTTTCTTTTGCCTGTGCAAGCTACCTTAAAGGTAACTAAATAACAAGCAAGAAACTTTATTTACTGATTACTTTATTAGAATTCTATCAAATATAATTATAAGAAAATACAATCATCAAAAGACTTGTGTTTATTTGTAAATACATAACCGGTGACTGAAATATGTTGTTTTGCAGAAAGACACCAAATTTTCCTTTCCTGTTACACTGTTTATAAGCCAAAAGTGACAAAGAAGAAAATATGTGAATTCTTTGTATATCATGATGTTTACAAATCAAATCAAACCCAAATCAAAGATATTTTTTTTCTTTGCAACAGCTGTCCATTGAAGATCAGGAAAAACACTTTTATTAGTATTGATCTTAGAGAAAACTTAACTTTTGCAAAGTCAATTTATAAAACAATAATATATCTTTGTCTTCTAGGCAGTTTTATCTTTACATTAGTCTGTCTTGGTATAAACTAGTTATATTAGGTGATCTTTGATGCTGAGGAAACTGTTATAATTATCATGTGTATTGGGCCTATGACTGCTACAACTTATAAAACATATATTTTTGTTGTAGTAGCAGTAGGAATATAATAATAGAACAAGACTTTTTGTCTGACTTTCCAGTTTATCAACTGTCTTTTTGATAAAAATGAATTTATTAACATTTATTGTAAATGCTTCTATCAATCCATATATTTAGAAGACAATATAGGTGTATTACAACAGAGTTAGAATTGTTTTCTAAGTAATATGTGTATGTAAATTTGCACATATATACAGACAGGAATACATACATATATATATATATATATATATATGTGTGTGTGTGTGTGTGTGTGTGTGTGTGTGTAGGTGAAAAAATTGTCAGAAGTCATGAATGTTTTTGTTTAAAGTGTAGATTCATTGTCATGATCATTATTGATTTTATTTATCTTTTGTATAATACATGTTTACACATGTTTTGAGTCCAAAGTTGTGTATTTACAGGCGAATAAATTTCTGAATTTGCATATCAACATCCGAATCTCGATATGTAAAGTCAGAAATTTATTCGACTGAAGAGAGTCAACTTTGGACTTGAAACACGTGTAGTGACACAAATATAATTATGGATACTGAATGTATTATAAAAAAGATAAAAATATTATTAATAATAATAATAACAATAAATCTATACTTTAAACATATCGTTCATGACTTCTGACACTTTTACCAATTTCTTTTTTTGGAACAAGCCCTATTTCTGTTTTCCAAATATATATATATATATATATATATATACCTATCTTGATGCATTTAGATTAGGTATATTTACAGAGTAATTATGCTTTTATACAAGTTTGATTAACAACCAAATGCTAAGTCTTCAAGGCTTTTTGTAAAAGTTTTCTATACTTACAATTTTCCTGATTTATATTAAAAATAGCATATATATAGGTGAGAAGATAAAAAAATATGGATATGTGTGCATATGCATAAAAAAGCATGAAACTCAGAGATGTGTAAAATGTAGGAAAATATGTATATGTATTTATTAATCTATATATATATACACAAACACTCATACACACACACACAAACATATATAGTTTCCCATTTGCTATATTTATTTGTTAAGAGTACTTAATATTGTGAAAAAGTATATGTTGATTTACATATCTCTTTCTTTCACTCTCTCTCTCTCTCTCTCTATATATATATATATATATCCAGGTAAAGAGAACCAAGTATTTTAGAACTCCGAGTTCTCTGGCATCTACTTTTTAAAAATGTGCTCAATACAACATATATTGTAGAGCATTATATATATATATATATATATATATATATATATATGGTAGCAATTTGACATTCACTGACCAAGCTGTCAGTGTTGCTTTCAGTTGAAATTTATAAAACAATTTTTGTAAAAATTGCCATTCCTTTCTGTAGTTGTAAAACAAGTTTTCTGGGAAATAGGTTCTTTCCATTATTGAGAGACATTCCTTCCTAGCTTTTTGTTTCAGCCACTTTGGTAGGCCAGCATCTTCATTATCTTATTTTTTTGACTTACTCATATAAAAAGGAATATGGTAAAATCTTCAGTGTGACATCCAAGAAGACTTTTCTTAGAATATTCTGAAATTTTATGAAGCTGGCTAGGTTAAGAACTTTTCTGTATACCTCCACACACACACATGTGTATGTGTGTGCGTTTGTGTGTGTATTTGCGTATTTATGCATGTATACAGATATATACTTATATTTCTGTATGTACTGAAACATGTACACACACACACACACACACACACACACACACACACACACACACACATATATATATATATATATATATATATATATCCAGGCATACTAATAAAAATTTAAGTAGATTCAATGAAATGCCTCTTGTAAATTGTGTAAGCAAATATTTGTCTGATCATAATTTTTTTTTGGAAAACATTAATATTCATTGACTCAAATTTCATTTTTTTGCTTACATTCTCATTTTATTTAAATTCAAGTGTTCTATTTGCAATTCAAAGGGTTTAGTTTCATACAATCAAAATAAATATATACAAATCCACTAAAATGTTAGCACTTATGAAAATAAATGCACAATAATTTTTAACATGAAAACAAAATTATGAGTTTAACACTTATGTTGAAAATGCCAGGAATAAATGCATATATTCGCTTTGCATATCACTGTTCAACACAATCATTGCTAACGGACATTAATTAACATCTTTCCAATTTTACAAGTTCCTATAAAAAAAACTTTGGTGCTGGGAATGATATAGCAGGAATGTATATACACATCTGTAAAATTGTTAAATGCACATTTTTTACATGTTATGTCACTGAGTGGTTAGTACTCTCCACAGTTTCTTTTATTTTATGTGCAAATTACTATAACATCTTCCAAGGGTATTTGCGTGTATGTGAATTCACTGAATTCATCTGGAATTTGAATTCAGATTTCCAATTTCTCGTTCCAAGCCGATATCCTTTGCACCTCAAATGGGTTAAATAGCAGGACAGATGGGGTTCTATAGCCTTGGTTCACAACCAGTCTATCACAGAAAGCAGTGGTAACCTCCTGGGGAAAATCTTCTGCCCTGTCAGTCATGTCTCTTTCAAAACATGATCACTCAAACGTGTATCACATATGGAACTTAACTGACTGACTAACTGACCATAACATCTTAGGAAACTTTAAAGAATTATTTCTTTTTTCTTTCTCAGTAGTTTTGTACTCATAGTTGTTCTATTGAATTGTTTTTTTCTCACCATCCACTGTCATAAAAGTCATACAAACAAATTACAACATTTAACCAAGGAGTGCCAGAGGTTAGGCAAAGGGAGAAATGCTACCACTGCTGAGATAATAAAATAAACACATACAATTTTCCCTCTCATTTTTAGCCATCCACTATAATAAAATAAATGTTTTCATCCCTGAAGCTGAATTAGTCAAAGATTCCTAAGCTTCTATTTGTCGTGACATTACAAAAGTCTACAAAGAATAGGAAGCTGTAGAGAGTCATGATCGCTCACATTCTGAAGTGACACAGAACATAGAAGAAGGACAGACTTAGAAGAAACAAAGACTGATCAACATAAAAATTATTTAAATTATAAGTTCATTTTACAAATATTTTTAAGCATCATATTTGGGTTTTCTTTTTGTCTGCCATTGAAATATTGATCATTAAACATGCTTTCATTTTTCATATACAGTACTGTGCAAAAGTATTAGGACAAGAACTATTTTATCTTTTATGAGGCATCAAAATAAGGTTTAAAATCACCCCTGTCCTAACACTTTTGCACACTACCGGTAGTGGGTATTAGGACAGGGGTGATTTTCCTAAAAACCTCACTGAAATTCAAATACAGGGTGAAAAGCCAAGTAAACTGCTAATAAATATTGATTGTTTAAAACTAGGTGCAAAAGAAATATTAAAAAGTTATATTTAATTTTCCCTATTTTCAAGTTATTTTCAAGTTATTTTGAAACTACTCATTATTCTATTATCCATGGATATGACTGACTTTTTTCTTATTCCCCACTCTAGAATTGATAAATCTAATGTTACTTTGCATGACACACTTTGGGAGCAAATACAAGCTGCTTGGCAGAAGATACCATTAGATACATTGAAGAAGCTTGTGATGTCAATGCCTGACTGAATGAAGGTTGTGATAAAAGCAAAAGGCTATTATACTGAATATTAAATTTATTTTGTAACAAGTATTTTTTTCTTGTTAAAGCATTTGTTGAGTAAATCAAATAAAATTATATCTGTCAATATGCCTCATAAATGATAAAATAGTTCTTGTTCTAATGCTTTTGAACAGTACTGTTTTTTTTTCGTGTCACCCCAAGCAAGGTGGTAATGCCACTGATGTGCAGGGGGCTACATAAGTGTAAAAAGATTAATTAGAATAGAGTGAAGAGGAAGGAGCAATAGAAGGATGAGAATACAGGTGTGATGACAGTTTCAAAGGTGGAGAGAAAGGAAAGGTTATACAGGGTGGGGAAAGAACTAGAGTCGAGTGGTTAATAGATGAGTATTGATATTGCATTTAAATTCCTGGAGGTTGTAGCCATCAGGAAAGCAAGAATATGGGAGCGAGTTCCACAGGCGGGAAGTGCGAGAGAAGATGCTGCAGGAGTAGAATTGTTGTCTGCATTTGGCTAACCTAACTGTGAATGGGTGGGACCCAGTTGCCAGTCTGGTTGCACGAGTAAACACCTGTTGAGGAGGCACCAGTGACTTAAGTTTGTCCGAGCAAAAGCCATGAAAGTATTTATTGTATTTATTGTATGCTAAAATTCTATTTCTTATAATATATTGCAAAATTAGGATTTTTAAGCTGACTGAATTTCTTAGATGAAGCACTGACATCATCATTAGTTTTTGCTTTACTTTTTTTGCTTGTTTTACACCACATACTAATTGACATAATAGACTTAAGTTGTCTGGATATCTTAAAGCATTGTCATTAACCTTTGACTAGCTTCACTTACACTGTCGGCGGACCTCAAATGGAATGACTATATTGAATCCATTGCCAAATCTGCTGCTATGAAAGTCGGCTCCCTGTGCAGGGCCCGGAAATTTTTCCCACCTGAATCTATTCTGCATATATACAAATCTACCATCTGCCCATGTATTGAATATTGCTGCCATATCTGGTCGGGTGCCCCTGCTGCTCTCCTGGGGCTTCTTGACAAAATACAAAGGAGGATCTGTAACGTGGTTGATACTGACATGGCAGACCGGCTGCAGCCGCTCTCTCACCGGTGTGATGTGGCTTCCCTGTGCCTCTTCTACAAGTACTTTCATGGCTTCTGCTCCGATGAGCTTAGATCACTGGTGCCTCCTAAGCACGAATTTACACGAGATACTAGATTAGCAACTAGGTCCCACCCTTTTACAGTTAAACAAATAAGATGTAACCGTAAATTCTACTCCAACAGCTTCTTTTCTCGCGCTCCCCACCTGTGGAACTCCCTTCCACAAGTCTGCTTTCCTGACAGTTACAATCTCCAGGTGTTTAAATGTAGGGTCAATAGACACCTCCTATCACACTAACTCCCAACTATTCTCAGAACACTCTCATCTACGCAACCCTCATTCTCGGTATCCTTACCCGCCTATCACCCACCCTCTGACATTTCCTATATTTAATCAGCCTTTCTCCACTCTACGTAGCCCCCTGCACAGTAGTGGCAGTGACATGCCTTGCTCGGGGTGAAACGCTTATAAAAAAATTTAAAAAATTCCTTTCTAAGGGTTTATGTTATGAATAAATCTGAGAAACAAATAAGGACAGACCAAACTTAATATTTATGCTCAAGAGAAACAATATCTATCATACAAAGGTTCTACCTTTTGTGAATAGTTTTGTTATAAAACAATCTAAATTCTGCTTTTAAAAATATCTTGCATGTGGTATCAGAAGAGAGATAGATGCATCCTTGACTGTTCATATCTCCCACTGAGGTAACAGAAAGACGGGTCATGATTTGATGGTTTTGTGACCAGTCAGGAATTCCCTACCATTTTACTGCCACTAAATGTGTGTTTTCACCGGCTATATAGACCATCTCAATGCTTTTTAAAGAATGTGTGTATGTATTAACTCACAAAAGGATTTTAATAACACTCATTTTTATATTCAGCTACCATGAATCAAGGTAACATGAATCAGATATAAAGTTCACTTACTACAAGACTTAAGAGCCACTCAAAGTAAAGGGTTATTGAATGAAGTTGTATAAACATCAGAAGAGGTGATAAGAAGAGCAGATTATGAGGATATATAGAAATGATAACAGTTAGCCGAAGACTTGAAAAGGTTAAGATTATAGTGAGCAGAGCAGTATAAGCATGAAAATCTCTTCCACAAATTAGTGGTTCTTGGGAAGAAGCTATCCAAATGGAACTTCCTTCTTACTAATGGAATATGAAGAGAATGAGGATGATTTGGTCCAGTGTATGTGGCATTGCAGGTTTAGCTATGAAGTTTTGAACTGGTGGAAGTAATGAATATAACTTATCAAAAGATTTGCCATGGAAATAGTTATAAAGAATTGGAAATCTTCAAATGTTTCATCTGCTTTGGAATTTGTTTGACATGGCCACCTTTGAAATAAGACACGGAACCCAATCAGCAACAGATATCGTTCAAATTTAGTCATATAATTTCACACTTCCCAAATTGATTTGCTCTCCACTGTAATATCTGTTTACACCTAATATTCATACCAACATACTATACAAATAGATAAATATCCAAGTGAATAAGGAATGAAGAAAAAAAATGACAATGTTCAAAACATTAATTTCAAACAGTGCTCAATATAAAAATAGATAGATAGATAGATAGATAGATAGATAGATAGATAGATAGATAGATAGATCTCAGATTAAATAAATTACAATGTATCTGCATATTTTTAATAAAACCTATTTGTACTCATGGACAATCTTTCATGTATTATAACTGAAAGATGTAAGAAATGCAATGAAATTTTAACAGTTTATTTTATTATTCATTTTTTGATGTTCCCAAGTACTTTCAATCTCCTTTACTTTTCATTCTGCATTACACAATCTTATTATGAACTCTTATGATTGCATAATGCATGAAACTACAAGTCAGACTTTAAACATAGGATATATATATATATATATATATATAATGAATTATTTTGAACATTATTTTTACCGATACTCATATTTAAGTAGATATTCTGTTTTTAATTAAACAGTATTTTTATATTTATATCTACCAGCCTGATTATTTACGATAAATTTTTATTACGAAAATGTGTGCTACCCAGCAGGATTCGAACCTGCGACCCCTATTACATAGGGGAAGCATACCATTTGATCTGATACCATCTTGACCAGTAAGTATAGATAATACAGAAACAGCAACATACACTGCATGATAATTTTTAGTTCCACACTAATGTAATCTTCAGATCAAGATCACACACAGGCACACACACACACACACACACACACACAAATATATTGTTCAAAACTTACTATATTTATGGGGAAAGAATTATCTACATCAGAGAGAAAGATCATTGGTCGATAGAAACAGTACAGACAAAAGAATCTACACTGTATGGTAATTTTCAGTTTCATACTAATACAATTTTCAGACCAAGTTCTCACCTGTGGAATTCCCTTTCATATGCTTGCTTCCCTGACAGCTACAGTCTCCAGTAATTTAAATGTAAGGTCAATAGACATTTCCTCTCACACTAACTTGCATCCATTTGCACAAGCTCTTTTTTCATCTACTCTACCCCCATCCTCGGGATCATCATCCGTCTATTACCCTCCTCCTAAAATTTCCTATAACCAATCCCACTTTCTCATCACTTTTCCCTTATATAACCCCTGTGCAATGGTAACAGTAGAATGACTTGCTTGGGGTGAGAGGATTAAAAAAAAATATACATATATATATATATATATATATAGTAAATAACTAACCTAGAGAGCTAACAAACCTACCAAGGTTTCACCAAATTGGATTTTCAGGGAAAGTTGGCTCTCTAGGTTAGTTATTTACTTTGTTTGCTCTACTTGCGTATTGAGCGCTTTTTGTTTTAGGTTACTCGTCTCAGGTTTTTTTTCTTTGGGCTGGGTACTTTGACTGCTGTTCAAGTGCTTAGCTCGTTCTTTTTTTATCACCATTTTTTCCTTCCGCATATGTGCTCGGAGGGTTTTTTGAAATAAATATAACAACAAGTATATATATATATATATATATATATATATATATACACACACACAGACTCATGCATATAAAGACTGACCAAACTTTCCCCCCCACTTAACCCTTATGCTCCACTTGACTTATTTTATGCTTTTCTGTAAGTGATTCCCAGGTGGCAAAAAATGCAAACATGACTTGCAATAATTTTCATATATTGCATTTGTATTCTTATTCCAGTCTCTTGTTTGATCATCATTTCTATGATGTCTGTAGTTGTATGGAATTGCAGATTTGCATAGTAACCTATGTATAAATGTTTTTAAAGTAGGTGGGCCATTACACAGGAACGATCTCACTTTCACAGCTTCCAAGGTCATTTTTTCCCCTTGTAATATGATGAGATGTCAAAACCAGCTGCATTTTTTTCCAGCTGCAGGAGTTGCTAAAAAAGAGATTATGTTTTACCCTTGAACAGATTTAGGAAATCCATTCACACTGTAGGATAAAATTTGTTCATCTTCTAGTGATTAACCAACTAAGTCTATAGACATCAGTTTGCCCTGCTATTTATCTACGGCTGAGGAAAAAGAGGTATTATTATTATTATTATGAAGTCAATGATAGCAGACTTCCCTAAAAAAATGAATAATTCCGAGATTATTTTTTTGATGTCCATGACTATTGCACAACGCTCCATGATTTATTCTCGTGGGTGTAAAGTGTGGATGTGCAGGTAGCGTAATCTTTAGCAGCTAGGAATGAGTAATCAGTCAGCTTGGTTCAAATTCTAGTTAAGTTTATTATATTTACTTTCTTGCAAATATCCTTAAAAAAGGCATGAATCCATTTCTTCTTCCTCCAACAATGGGTTAAATAGAAGAGAAAACAGATCCTTCTAGTGGTGGTAAGCAACAAGTCTTGAAGGAGGATAACACTAAATTCAAAACCATATGTTGGCTTTTTGTAGCACATACTATGCAATTGTGCATTGTGGTGCAGTGGATATTGGCTCAGAATGAGAAATCGGGGAGCCAAGTTCGAATTCCAGTTGAATTCATTGCGCAAATACTTTTGGGAAAGGTATTAATCCGTCTCTTCCTTCCAGTTATGAATAAAAATAAATAACAGGACAGCTTGGGTTCTATAGCTTTGGTCAGCAACCAATCTACTGCAGAAAGCAATGGCAACCTACTGCGGGATAATCTTCTGCCCAGTCAGTCATGTCTTTTTCGAGACATGATCACCCAAGCGTGTTTCACGTATGGCACTTAACTGACTGACTATACACTTATTGACTAAGTTCACAATAACTCTATAATCTATAGTATGACCTACAACTGTGTATTATATTATTATTATTATTATTATTATTATTATTATTACTATACTATCTTTTTTTACATGATTTCTTTTTTTTTAACTGATCTTACGGAATGGAGAGGTTCCTCAAGGCTCTATCTTTGGTCTTACGCTGTTTTTAATTTTCATCAATGATTTTCCCTATATATATATATATAAGTCTAATGCAGGAATTTGTCACTTTAATTGAGCAGGTTCATGCTGACTTCAAAGTTTCATGAGGACACCATTATGATGTTGCTACTCATCAGGGGTTCTTGATTTGCTGTCATGTCTCTTAGTTTTTCTTTATTTATAAAGAGCTTAGTATAATATTGATATTTTGTAAAATTCGTAATTTAATATTTTGTAGGATTTTGTAGGATTTTGTAGGATTTAGTTGGTCTATTCTTGTCATTTAGGTTGACCTCTTTTTACCCGTTTTAAAACACCAATTCCCAGTAAAACTACTGAAAAAACAACAATCATGGGGCTAAACATTTTCACAACTCAACATTATATATATATATATATATATATATATATATATATATTTTCTAAATATATACTGTTAAATATAAGAGACAATGAATGTCTATTATGTTTAATCGGTGTGATGTCATAGAACCGCATTGCAAATTTGAGAACTGCGTTTGTTATTTTTGGTAACTATTGCTGTTGCTTAGGGGAGTTTTATGTCAACACAAGATAAAATTGCCGCTGATGGTAGATGCTATTGTGTTACCATCCTTATAACCTCTCTGAAGATGGCTCATGTGAGCCAAAAGCTTAGAACCAACTTAATAAAAAATTATTCAAATGTTGAAGAATTTTTGTCTTTATTTTCAACTGAAATTAAAGCCAAATATGATGTTCAGAATGGCTCATGATTAAACATAATAGACATTCATTGTCTCTCTCTCTCTCTCTCTCTCTCTATATATATATATATATACAGTAAGTTTAACCCTGAAAAAACTTGGGGTCAACTTGGAGTTGAGGGTTATGTTAAAGTGTAGTTTATATGAATAGGAGCGGAAGATAATTGTTAACTCTAAACTTGAACAGGTTAAGAGTGTAGTGATTGGGTAACTATCCTGTTGGGTGTTTGTTTTACAGAGCAGAAGTTTACAGAAAAAAAAACTGTTCAAGGGGAACTTACTTCACACTGATGTAATACGAAAAAGAGGTGGTTGGTTTGTATACAATGTAAGTGACATGGCAGATTGTAGCCATGAGGTTTAGACATGGCAGGACCACAGAACACAGTTAATCTGAGCACTTTATATATATATATATATATATATATATATATATATATATATATATATGTGCATTACACTTTAGCAATGAATTGAGTTCTTTCAGTGACTGGTATGTGTTTATCCCGCTTATATGCAACATGCAAAAATTTCCCTTCTCTGATTCCATACACCTATGGCTTAGGGGTTAGCGACTCCAACTGACACTAAATCGGTCGAGTTTCGATCCTGGCCAGAAACAAGTGGATATCCAGCCACACTGATGAACTGTGATACAGTGAAACAGGCTTGTATGTCGATGACGAATATACACATGAGATAGATAGATAGATAGATAGATAGATAGATAGATAGATAGATAGATAGAATTCTTATGAATGATTTTTGCTTACTTTTTAAATATTTTTACTTAAGGAAGCCTTTTTAAGCTCATCAGCCAACAAAAAATCTTACTTCTTTTATGTATCATGCCCTATCAAGATGTGTAATCATGGCTATCTAAAACTTCTTTATCCCTTGTGCAACTAAGCAATGTCCAACTCCTTATTATCCTATTTTTTTAAAAGATTGTTGTGCATCCTTCTATATTTGTAATGCTCACTCTCAAAGAATTTGAATCATAAAAATTACCTTTTTTGTTCTAGTGTCTTTAATAGTTTTTCCTATTCCCAGATTAATCCTGTAAGGCATTCTACTTGTCAAAATCTGGGCCACCATCTTGATTATTTGGCTCATTAAGCTGATAGATTAATGGAGTTTGCCTTCATTTGCACCCGGTTCATAGGCTGCAATATGGAGACAGATCTAATAATGTCTTCCAATATATATCACCAGCGTTGTATAATTCATTTATTATTTCCATAATTTTGTCTATCTCAAACTTAATTAATATCTTTTTTACAATTGTTTCTGTTGTGAGTTTAATATTTCATATCCTTTCCTGTTTTCATGTTCTGTAGGTCCCTCTCTTTCATTGTGGAAGACTTCTGAGGTATTCATTCAATTTTTTTAAGTATTTTTTTCTTTCTCTGTTATGAGCATTCCCCACATAATACAGAAAGATAAGAAATTTCATGACCAGAAGAAAGTAACTATGAAGATACCAGGTTCAAGTAGGTAATCAGTATAATGTATACATGATGTTAATCTCGAGCTTTTTGTAAATCAAAGATCAAGTCTCAGGAATCAAAGATCAAGTCTCAGGAATCAAAGATCAAGTGTGATGTTAGTAGACCTGAGTTAAGTCATTTCAGCACATTTCAGCAATGTGCATTTAAAAAAAGGGGTCATTTTACTACTCGGTGCTAATGTTTATTTCATTTTTTATTTCTTATCATTGTGGTAAGGCGTGACTCTAAAATTGACACTGTTCATGTTGAACAAATATCATATGAATCAGTATGAATGTCATGGGAAAATTGTGTCCATTTCCAAAAAAGAAGTAATTTGATGAAGTAAAAGAAACCCAAATTAAATAAGATGCCCAACCCTTACAGGAGAGAGAGAGAGAGAGAGAGAGTTAGTGCTTATTTCTGTCTATGAAAACTTGTTAATGTGTGAAAGAAAGAAAGAAAGTATAGATCATACACATATCACAAAGTAGTCATTATACGTGTGTGCATATATATATATATATATATTACATATAAAAAATTCAAATTTTTAAAAATCGTATGGCCATTTCAATGAGTAAAACTAAGACACGCATCATCAGCAATCATAATCATAATATTTTGATATTTAACTTTTGATAATTAATAACAGGATCTCATTTGGGATTTTACCTTCAAGCTGCTTTCTTTACAATTCATATATATATATATATATATATATATGTAAAGATTTTGATATGAATAAAGATAAAAGAAAAACTTATTTTCACTGTTACTGCTAAGTTTTTCTTTTGTCTTTATTCATATATATATATATATATATATATATATATATATATATAGAATGTTCTGAATATTAACAAAATGGATTAACAACTGACATATTTAAATTGTTTGTTTGCAAATTATGTTTAATAGATATTTGTATTTGAGTAGATATTCTGTTTTTAATTAAACAGTATATCTACACATATAGCTCAATGGATCTGAGTATTTTTGAGAAATTTTGTTAGGAAAATATGTTTCATTTGGCAGGATTCAAAACTGCAACCCTTAACAACATAGGGGAAACAATCAATTAATCTGATACATCTTAACTGCCCCACCACAAATGATTTCATAGTAGACGAAGCCGAATTAAGCCTTACAAAGACAAATGTTTCATTTCTTGTAAATACTCACCTCTACTCTGAAAGTGTTTCATAATTTAAACAAATGTAAACAGGCAATATTACAGGGAGTTCCAAAGATTAACAAAATGGATTAACAACTGACATATTTAATTTCTTTGTTTGAAAAATATTTTTAATAGATACTCGTATTTCTGTCTGATATATATTGTTTAATTAAAAACAAAATATCTACTCAAATAAGAGTATCTATTAAAAATAATGTTCGAGTAAATAACTTATATATACATATATACAGAAAAACAAAAAATACAAAAGATCAAAACTATTTTTTATAATGATATTTAAATGAATTTATTAATTTATTTAAATTACATAAAAGTTTATTAAATGATTTCTTATTTTTCAGAAACTAAATATTGAAATTTTGTAGCAATGTCTGTTGAATTGAAGAGGAAATTCATCATAGAGCAGTGTGAGAAGGGCCTGCCTCTACCAGAATATATATATATATAGTGTATTGAGGCAGAAGATAATTTTCTAAGCATATGCTGTTAAATATAGAGATGTTGCCATTGCTTAGCCGAGTTTTATGTTAACATAAGATAAAATCTTCGCTGATGGTGGATGTTTTTGTGTTAACATCCTTCTAACCTCTCTGAAGATGGCTCGATTGAGCCGAATGCTTAGATCCAACTTAATAAAATATTATCCAAATGTTGGAGAATTTTTGTCTTTATTTTAAACTGAAATTAAAGCCAAAATACAATGTTTAGAACGGCTCATGATTAAACATAATAGATATTCATTGTCTCTTACATTTAACAGTATATATATATATATATATATACTAAAGAATTAAAAGATTTTTTTGTTTGTTAATCCAACAGATTTTATAACTTTAAATGTAATTTTTAGTTGATACATTTATTTGAGCAGATGCTCTGATTATTTATTAAACAATATAATTAAATGAAGTATCTATTCAAGTGTGAGTATCCACTAAAAATTACAGTTAAAGTGATAAATTTGTTGAATAATTAATAAATAAAAAATCCATTAATTCTTTAGAGAATTGCTTTATATCAAAATATGTATGAAGATATGAAAAATTTCACTAAAAGGCGCTATTTACTTCTTTATAGTTCAGTGAGTCTAGAGCTTGTTTGATCTAACAACAGTTCCATCTGCCCAAGGAGACACAGGTTCGAATTCTGCCAGAAAGCACATACATTTGTTAATAAGATTTATCAAATATTCAGGTTGGTAAACAATAAAAATACTGTTTAATAAATAAAGTGAGCATCTACCAATGTAAGAGTATCCACTAAAAATAATGTTTAAAGTGATAATGTATATATATTATTAATTAGTTTTTGGTTACAATTAAATTAGACCAGTACACAGTTGTATTAAAAAGTGTAGAACTTTTGAATATTTTTTATTTGCAAACGAGTTATTATGCAACCAATGTTTATATCATCTAGTATCTTCAGGCAATAATTGATCTTACTGTTTTTTTTTAAGAACACTCAACTAGTGGGGATCTTTTATGATTAAAAATTATTTTATTATGCTGGGTCTTAGCTTTCAGCTCACATGAGCCATCTTCAGAGAGGTTACAGGGATGTTAACATAAAAACATCCACCATTAAAGATGATTTTATAAAAAAAAATATCCAAATTTTGGAGAATTTTTTCCTTATTTTCACCTGAAATTAAAGCCAAAATACGATGTTTAGAACGGCTCATGATTAAACATAATAGACATTCATTGTCTCTTATATTTAACAATATAGGTTTAGAAACTATTCTGCTGCCTTAATATACTAAAATATATATATGTATATATATTATATATATACTATTTCATAATCAAACAGACCATCTACTCAAATGAGTATCCATTATAAATAACATTTAAACAAACAAATTATACACACACACACACACACACACACACACACACACATTGATGAGTTGTTAGGATGTTTGCTTTTTAATTATGAGACCCAGGTTAAAATTTTATCATCGTCAATTTCCCAGAAAAATGACATCTTGATATTATTCATCTGAAAAGAGATCCCATGGAAGGGCCTGAAAATCAAACCACTGATTTATTCAGAAGTAGTCTGTGCTTTTGGTAGCACAGATTCACAAGCCATTGTGATGGAGAGTTCAAGTGTATGAGCACCGATTAAACTGCTGATCATGACATATTTATGCACTCTCTCTCAGAAACTGTAACTAATCTTCACTCACCATTAGTTGCACTATATACCACACTGTTGAGTGTCAAACACTCAGATGTACCTGAGTAGGTGTCTTCAGCAGGGATTAGCTATCTCTCTACATTGAATTCGTGTGCTTGAATCATTAAAGTAGCTAGCCATTATATATATATATATATTAGGTGTATGGTTAGGTCTTGAAGGCTGTCACAATGCGTTTAGTAAAATAAAGGAAGGTAAAGAAGTTGTTGGGTATTACCTATTTCTTATACATTAATATTTTGAGATCAAAATCTCATCTTCAGAATGGCAGAGAAGCGTGTGTCTGTTCCTTGAAAGGCACAGACTCACTTGGACAGACACACGCTCCTCTGCCATTCTGAAGATGAGATTTTGATAACAAAATATTATGTATAATAAATAGGTAATACCCAAAAACTTCTTTACCTTCTTTTATTTTACTAAACGCATTGTGACAGCCTTCAAGACCTAACCATATACCTAATATACACAATGCTTCAAGCAAATTACAAAACTTTACTATATATATATTGTTGAGTTGTGATAAAGCTTAGTGCCAAGATTGTTGTTTTTTCAGTGGTTTACTGATAAAAAGGTATTTTTGGCAAGCAGGTTTTTTGTCCTAAAGTGGTTGATATCAAGATAGTGATAGCTCATTAATGGGATTAATATAGAAAATTTTTGTCACTTAACTGAGAAGAGGTATGAGACTTCATAGTTTTGTGAGGCTACCGTTATGATGTCTTCACTTGTCAGGCCTAGATTTTCTGCTCAGTTAAGTGATAAATGTATTATATATATACATATATATTTGATATGCATGCATAAAAAAGTGTTTTTGCTCATGTATTTTTATGGCATGACATATACATATATATATATGTATATATTATTATTATTATTATGGACTCTCCTGTCAATTTTGACATATAAGTATCTAACTCAGTTAGACTGCCACACAAAGAATAGTTTAGAGTGGTGAAGGCTTGTGTAGCACTATCCACACATTTTGGAACTGCTGATAACAAACAATTGGTGCAGAAGTTTTCCACAGATCACATGAACAGCAGACCTCAGTTATTTAACCCATAACTGAAGGGAAGGGAGAGATTAATACCTTTCCCAAGGTACCAGTGCACAAGTGAATGCAGAGTGTTTGACTGGAATTGGAACTCGGCTCACCTATTTCCCTTTCCAAGCCATCCACCGCACCCCAACGCACATCTGTCAATAAATGTTTATAGCACCTGGTATTCCCAAACATTCGCCCATCTAAGTACTGACCAGGATCAATGTTGCTTAACTTCGGTGATCGAGCAGGAACCGATGTATTCAACATGATATGACTGTAATATATATATATATATATATATATATTTCTTTGGAAGATTACCATATTTAGCCTCTAGACACTTAGAAATCTACATATTGTATAAGTAATTGATTATCTGTGATATTTTACTTATCTGAATATTTAATGAATATAACTTGGACATCCTCAGGCAATGCATACATTAATATAGTGACATAAATAACACACCTGTAATTATCAATGCTGACTTTGTTTTCTTATACAGTTGCATAATGTGAATAAATGGAATTTATATGATAAGTTGTTTTGTGATAAAAAAATGAATTATTTATTTCAAAAGTAAGGTTTTTATTTATTATTACTTTTCAGTGTACATTTCTGATATTTGTAGCAGCAATAAATATGATTTTGTTTCATACTTCCTATATTTTAATGGTATTCTATGGTTTTATTTTATGCTTTCTATATTTTAGTGGTATTCTTCCAATGGTAAATGATATATATGATTTTGTTTCATACTTCCTACATTTTAATTGTATTCCATAAAATTATTTCATGCTTTCTATATTTTAATGGTATTCTCTGTCTTTCTTAAACCTTACTCTACCATTTACTCAAGCTTGCTAGGTAGGCTATACAGTGTTCTTCTCTGTCTTTCTTAAACCTTACTCTACCATTTACTCAAGCTTGCTAGGTAGGCTATACAGTGTTCTTCTCTGTCTTTCTTAAACCTTACTCTACCATTTACTCAAGCTTGCTAGGTAGGCTATACAGTGTTCTTCTCTGTCTTTCTTAAACCTTACTCTACCATTTACTCAAGCTTGCTAGGTAGGCTATACAGTGTTCTTCTCTGTCTTTCTTAAACCTTACTCTACCATTTACTCAAGCTTGCTAGGTAGGCTATGCAGTGTTCTTCTCTGTCTTTTAAACCTTACTCTACCATTTACTCAAGCTTGCTAGGTAGGCTATACAGTGTTCTTCTCTGTCTTTCTTAAACCTTACTCTACCATTTACTACCATTTACTCATTTTCTGGTATCGATGTCAAATAAGTTTTCTATCACAAACTGAATTTTGAAGGCTAAATAAGTCCTCTGAGTAAATGGTATCATGGCTGAGGCTAAAAACTACAATTATATCTACTTAGAGCAAAACCCAAAACAAAAACCCAAATAAAAGGGCTGAAAACCTGATTTTGATCAAACCGATACGATATTGGGGTATTGATTTCCAATATTGGAGTCAAATAAGTCATCCAAGGATAAACTAACATAAGTAAGTCCATGAAAACTTATTGTACCTATCGGGAGCAAAATTGGAGAAAATGAGCCATATTGCAAGCTGAATATCTGTTTTTGATCAGATTTGATAGAATATCGGGGGTATCGATTTCCGATAGTGGAGAGAATGAGTCATCTGAGATCTACTAATTAGTTGGAGACTAAAAACTATAATTTTACCAAGTTAGAGCAAATTCTGAAGCAAGAACCATGATAAAAGGGCTGAAATCCAGATCTTGATCAAACCTGATCGGATATCGGTGTATCGATTTCCGATATCGGGGGGAAATTAGGAAAAATAAGTAGCCCATGACCTGACCAGAAGCCTGAAAAATGTTTGTGTGAAGTTTAGTGAGAATCTGATAAAAATTGTGGATTTGTATAAAGAATATGCAGGCAGACAGACAGATAGACAGACACACACACAAACATCTTGCCTTATATATATATATAGATCCTTTACACATTTTTGCATCAAATGGTCGGTTAAAGAAACAAAACAAATATCAAATAACCCTTGCTATTGATTCAATATGACTTTAAACTATCATACATGTACAAAACCCCAAATTCAATATCTTTGGCAAATGAACCACATTCCTTGTTTCCAAATCAACCTGAAATTGACTTTCTTACAAAAATTATCAAACAACGAATGTCATTACAACATGAACCCAATAACCTGCCCTCAAATAGAAAAACCACCAACTGTAGAATAACCTTACCTTATTGAATAAATGGTTTATTGAACACAAATAAAGCAAGTCAACATGTTTACCTCTTCATTTCATTTCATACTGTTGATTTTTATCACATGTCTCAGGTCACTTTTTCATTTGTTCTATGGCCATTAAGATAGCAGCATGGATTATAAATAATGAAGAACCTCCCAGCAAGATATTTGTTATACTTGGGAGACTGTCGATCAATGACAGTGACATTCTGAATAAAGTACTAAAGTTCAACTAGTAAGCATCATTCATTTTAAATATTTAAATACATTTTCTTCTTTTCTTTTTTTACAATATTTATTTACTTTTTTTTTCTTTTTTTTTTTTAATCATTTCACCCCGAGCAAGGCAGAAATGCCACTGATGAGCTGGGGGCTATATAACTGTAAAAAGATTAATTAGAAAAGAGTGAGGAGTAGTACAAACTAGTTAGAAAGGAGCACTAGAAAGCTGAGAATGCAGGTGCGGTGACAGATACATAGGTGGAGAGAAAGGGAAGGCTATACGGGGGTGGGGAGAGAGCTAGAGTCCAGTGGTTAATAGATGAGTATTGACATTGTATTTAAATTTCTGGAGGTTGTAGCCATCAGGAAAGCAAGAATATGGGAGTGAGTTCCACAGGCGGGAAGTGTGAGAGAAGAAGCTGCAGGAGTAGAATTGTCGTCTGCATTTGACTAACCTGACTGTGAATGGGTGGGACCCAGTTGCCAGTCTGGTTGCACGACTTGCACTCTTTTCACATAATATCTAAAACAAGTAATGGATATAATCTTTATATACATACATTTTATGTATTCCAAAGTTTGTCATAGTTACAAGTGATAGTAAGGACAAGCACCCACTCTTTATAAAATGCTTCCATGGTATGTATTTCAAATAGCCTCTGGCAATTAGGTTCAGCTCTAAGCCAGAGAATGGGCAAAGACAGACACCTGGTGCCTCATACCTAGATACTTTGGGTAGATGGAGCTTAAAAATGTAGGAAATCAGTCTATCTAGGAGAGGGAAAACACTGTTTATAAACCTCTGCTGCTTTGTAGTCATGGTCAAACACAAAAAGTGCTATGGAATTAAATCCAAACAGAAACCCCAGAGTGGATCCCCAAAGGTGGTTGACTGTCAACACTGACAAATTTTCTGGCAACTCCTGTTGTGAAGCTGTCCCCAAATGTAATGCCCTTTATTCCTTTGGTACTTGTTGGTATTGCTGAGAGTGGTATTTACATATGAAAACCACTGACTGCTTTGAAGTGTGATCAGTTAAAATTTTTTTCTTTCACTTTTGGTCTGTATTGAAAGAAGATGTCATATTTAACAGGTGTGCCAACATTCATATATTTGATTTTCTTTTTGAACAACATTCACAAGAGTTAAACTTGTTATTGCTAAGTTTAGTGACTCTTGGTTTAATTTAAACACTTTGAATTTTCCTGCTTGACAAAACTCTAAAGGTTTGGTCAAAGAGTAAAATGATTTGTGTTTTTTTTTGTGCGACTCCTTAAAATAAAGGAAATGCAAAAGCTATCCATTAATCGGAATTGGATGAATGTTATGGGGGTGGGTAACCTACCAGGCTGCAAGGCAACAACTACCCTACTGCTTCTTTCTCTCTGGCACCCTTTCCCACTATTTCTGATTCCTGACCCCTCAGAGATGGCATATTGTCATTGTGAAAGCTGGATGGGTACCAAGATATGACACAACTATATTCAAGTATTTTAAGAACTTTATGAAAATCTTTGAGAGAAGCAATGTAAAGGTTAAAAATAAATACATTATAGCTCTGTGTGTGTGTGTGTGTGTGTGTGTGTGTGTGTGCATATGCATTATAGCATTGAAAATCAGTCAGTCAGTTAAGTGCCATACATGATACACACTTGGGCGATCATGTCTCGAAACAAACATGACTGACTGGGCAGAAGATTATCCCACAGTAGGTTGCCATTGCTTTCTGCGGTAGACTGGTTGCTGACTAAGGCTATAGAACCCAATCTATCGTGGTATTTAACCCATAACTGGAAGGAAGAGATGGATTAATACCTTTCCCAGGGGTATTTGCACATAAGTGAATGCAATGAATTCAGCTGGAATTCGAACTCGGCTCCCCGATTTCTTGTTCCGAGTCGATAGCCAATGCACCATAATGAAAGAATATGACCAAAGTTGTTATCCATAATTATAGGCCAAACACTAAAAAAATAATGAATAATAAAAAACACCAAAAATAATGAATAATAAAAAAACACCAAAAATAATGAATAATAACAAACACTAAGAAAAATGAATAATTTTAGGACAAACACTAAAAAATAATAAATCTTCATACATTTTTCGTGAGCTAGCATTTCTCATGAATGAAAAAGAAAAAAAGAGTGACTTTTAAAAATTTGTCGGGATTTCTATACCCTAATTTAATAACATACGTATATGTAAGTACATGTATCAATGTATAACTGGGCAGCAACCGTTCTATCAAGCATCTTACACCGAATATAGACAAGGAAGATTTTATTCATACATTATTCATTTCTTTCCAGAATTTTTTCGTTTTTGATGGATATAAAAAATGTAAAAATTTGCCATAAAAATCATCCCAAGCACTCTTGGCTACTTCTCTGACCATTTTGAAAAACTTCCTTGTCGGCCGTATTCAATGTGATATAATATATATATATATATATAAATCTAATCTAAACTTATTTATAAATGGAACTTTGTTTCTGTGTGTGTGTATGTGTGTTTGTATGAGTGTGTTTGTCTGTGTGTCTGGTACCTATAGCCTCTGAAACAGCTGAGCCGATTTTCTTAAAAATTTACACAGTTGTACTATAAGCGTCTGTGAGTGTTCTTAGCTAGGTTTTGTGTTGAGGTATCCCCGATAAATATCGAAAATTGATAATCAAAAAAATCGGGTTATAGAAGGAGTGGTTTGATTATAATCAAATTTGATACACTAATGGACAAAGACATAAGAAATGATATTCAGAAGTTTCAAGGTTGCAGTTCTGACAATAGTGCAGAAAATTGATTATATATATAGATAAAAGGCAAGATGTTTGTGTGTGTGTTTGTTTATCTGCTTTTATGTCTGTATTTTTTCAGCACTTTTATTTTAGTTTTTGCTTTGGGTTTAGCTCTAAGTAGGTATAAATGTAGTTCTTAGTCATTTACTCAGAGGACTTATTTAGCCCTCAAAATTCAGTTTACGATGAAAAAACTTATTTGATATCGATACCAGGAAATCAAAATTTGACTTACATACATTCATTTTTTTTTTCAGTCTACATTTTTGCTTTAACTGGAAACAACTATTGCTTTTCAGTCTTTTGTGACAACGTCGAAAGAGTCTGAGCTCCAGGACCATGGATTAGTTTTAAAGCTTTCATTAGACCCAAGCAACGCCTGGCTATACTGCTAGTATATATATATATATATATATATATATATATATATTATAATTTTACAAGGAGTACAACATTTTATTATAGCATTGAAAATAAATAAAACCAAATTTATTATCCATAATTTTAGGACAAACACTAAAAAAATAGGGATGTGAAAATAAAAACAAAAACAATTACAGTCGATCAGTTTTGCCCTCACTCTACAGAGCCAAAACAAAAGATTGTATGTTAGAAATTAACATGGGTTATAACCCTAGGAATACATACGGGTCTTCAATTGCTGAGAATTATGTAAATAATCTAGCTTGTGCCATCAACTTTGGCATGAATTTATTTACCACCTTAATCACACCTGGACGAAAAGATGTTAGAAACGATTTATGTTTAATTCCCCTGTTAAGATGTGGTTTCCAGCTTTCTCTTTTCAAATCTTTTCACTTTTTCTTTTTTTTTTTTTTTTTTCAATTGGAGTAGAGAGACTGAACTACCGCCCGGTTCACACTCCACTCACGTCTATTGAACAGGTTAAGAGGCTCATCCCTTGTTCCCTGTTTGGGATGTGGTTTCTGGCTTTCTCTTTTCCAATCTTTTCACTCTTACGTAGCCCCCTGCACACCAGTGGCCTTACGACCTTGCCCCGGGTGATATGATTAAAAAAAAAAAAAAATTCGTTTGCAAACAGAGGGAGTGCTTGTTTGGACTAAACATCATTTTCATCTAAAACGTTTTCTGTCTTGAGTAATCTTATTTTACTAATTTCATGTTAATTTCTAACATAGAATCCCTTGTTTTGGCCCTGTCATCATTATATATATGTATATATATATATCATTAAAGACAATTTATAAGGTACTATGATTAAGCTTTTTATTTGATTTTTCTTGTGTTTGTATAAGTGTTCTCTTTTCTAGATATAAAGTGTGTAACAACTGTCCGAGCAGTTTCAGCTGTTCTGTTGGCCATTATCAAAGAGGTTTTCTTTTTTTTATTTTTAACTGAGTACATAGATTTTTAGATATGCATATCTGTAGTGCTGGGAATGTTTTTATTTTCCAAACATGGTCAGTATGCTAAAGGCTGTGTTCATAATTGAGTGTTGGTTTTTCTTTTGTATCATTAATGTTTCCATTATTTTTAGCCTGAAACGCACTTGCAAGAGCCAAATTACAAAGAACCAATTTAGTTCATGAATTTACATGCCCCTTAAAAAATTGCATTCTAAAAATTCACATATAAAGAAGGCTAAAAATAATAGAAGCATTATTGATAAAAAAGAAAAAGTCAACACTCAATAATATCAACTGTGAACATGGCCACAATATACTGACCATGTTTGGAAAATAAAAAAATCATTCCTGTCTCTGTAAATACACATATATAAAAATCTACATATTCAGTTTAAAAAATAAAAGAGAAATCGTCCTTGATAATGGCTAATTAGCTGAATGTGTTTGGATATATACAACTTATGGACAGTTTTACACACTTCAGTCCAGAAAAGAAAATACTTATATAAACATAAGAAAAACTGAATAAAAAGCTTAATAACTGTACCTTTTCTGTCATTATTAATGAAACGTGTATAAAAACAAACATAATATATATATAAACAAAATTTTACGAAACTTACAAAATTTTTATTAACCAACATATTTATTTAAATTTATTTGTTTGAAAATTATTTTTCATGGATATTTGTATTTGAGAGGATAGTCTGTTTTTTCTATAATTAAACAGTATATTTTTAATATCCACCAGCCTAAATATTTGAAAAATCTTGAATTAAATTTGAATTTTCTTTATATTAAGATGAATACTTGTCAGCTTGAGAGTTTCACATAGATGTCATGCATAGAACAAAACTAGTTCAGAAACATCTAAGCTACCAGAAAACTACACCCGTAGGTCTTAGCAAGAACCAACCATTTTCAGATGTACATTACTGTGCAAATATAACACTCTGATCTTGGATAGAAGTGCAAATCTAAAGGAAAAACATCCCATCATTGCCACCTTTTTCTATATTCTTTTTAAAAATATCCGTAATTTGTAAATTACATTTTAGCAAACCGAAAGCTCCCAAATGAGATTGAAGAGGCATAATTTGAAACTGGATATGTTCATATGATACAAAGCTGAGAAATATTTGCACTCAAACTTCAATGCACTTTTTAAATAAAAGGGACACTTATTGAAAGAAACCTTTTATCAAATATCTTTTCATTTCCTAATGAACTCTGTATTTGTAGTGGGTGTGACTAATAACATCATGACAGGGCAGGATATTCCTCATCAGGTTTCTGGCACCAAAAAGATAGGGTCAAGTCTTCATGCCTTGTGTACCTAATTGTAAACGGAAGTATAACACGTGTCAAATAAATAAATAAAACCATATCGTTTTGCCCAACTGACTCAGAAAGAACAAATTAATAATCACAGCCTATTTTAATAGATAAAAGAAAAATCCTTTTTTCTTTGTCCTCTTTCATGTCTATTTTCTCATTTCTGCCAGAAAACATTTCAGGGATTAAGGAACTATCAGTTCGTAGCCATTGTTTTCATTTTTATCAAGAAAGATCTTGATGCCAAGGTGTTTTGGTTCAGTTCCTGACTCAAGAATGAATTTTTTTATATTCCTGGAAGAAAAAAATATGACTTAGGTTTAGTGGTATTCTATAATTAGTTATAGCAACAAATAATAATAGGAATTTCTTGATATATGTTTTTTAATCATTTCAACCCCAACACAAGGTTATAAATCATAGGGGTTACTGAGTATGAGAGAACATGAGAAAAAAATCATTCTTAAAGAGAGAGAGAACAATAAAAGAACAAAAATTAAGACATAAGATAACAACTGATATTAAATATAAATTTTTGAAAATCAAACTTGACTCAAAAGCCAGAACCAAGTTTCACAAGTGAGAAGTGTGAAAAAAGAAACTATGAGCCATAGAACTTACAGTTACATCTGGCCATTCCAACTGTAAAATGATGAGATCTTTGAGCCAATCTAGTCAGTCAGTTAAGTGCCATACATGATACATGCTTGGGCAATCATGTCTCAAAACAAACATGACTGACTGGGCAGAAGATTATACCGCAGTAGGTTGCCATTGCTTTCTGTGGTAGACTGATTACCAGCCAAGGCTAGAGAATCTAATCTGTCCTATTATTTAACCATAACTGTAAGGAACAGAAGGATTAATACCTGTCCCAAGGATATTTGTATGTAAGTGAATGCAGTGAATTCAACTGGAATTCAAACTCAGCTCCCTGATTTGTCGTTCCGAGTCAATATCTACTGCACCACAACGCACATCCGCTACTCTAGTCAGTCAGTTAAGTGCCATACGTGATACACGCTTGGGCGATCATGTCCTGAAAGAGACATGACTGACTGGGCAGAAGATTATCCCGCAGTAGGTTGCCATTGCTTTCTGCGATAGACTGGTTGCCAACCAAGGCTATAGAACCCAATCTGTCCTTTTATTTAACCCATCAGCTATTGAAATTCATTTAGGTATCATCTTATTTTTATAGAACTTGGTTCAATTTGATTTTTTGTTGTGGGAGTGGTTTTATTTGTGTTTGGTTAGTTTTCTTTTTTCTTATTTTTATTTAGGTGTTTGATTTCTTCTTATTGCTTTTTAATGTATACATGAATGGGTGTCCACTTAAAAACAAACAGGCAAGAACACCACATTAGGGACAACAATGGTTTTTCTTCTCAAGCAGCCTTCATGTGAATGTATCTAGAAACAGACAAGTAATAACATTGGTGATTCTAGTATATATATATAAATGATATTATAAAAAAGTGAAAAAAAGGTAGATTAAAACCCACTGTTTAAGCATTTACTTTTATAAAGACTGCTCAATACAAAGTAGAGCTTAATATTGTAATATTTTTATTACAATGGTTTATAAAAGCATTATATCATGACACAAAAATAAGTTTCCCTAAAAATAAAGAACTTTTGAATCATAGAGTTGAATTGACCGTTTTATGTAAACATTGAAAATAATTACAATGTTTTATTTATAACTAATGCTCCAATATAACTTATAAATTAAAAATTATTTTACTAAAATAAATTACCCTCACAATACTTGGTTTTCTTAACTACAATATACCTTAGTATACCATAATTATTTAATTTTAATTTTAACTTAAACATTCCAGTCCCTTTACTCATGAGGTAGTACAAAATCAAATTTAAAAAAAAATCCAATCTGGTGTTAAAAATTATTGTCTACCCATTTAAATAACCTATAGTCCCAATATGTATCTTATCCAGACAAAATTAAAAAGTGATCTGCCTTGACACCAGGCCATTCTACTTTGTTTCACGGCGCAAATCTTCACCTCCATAGTTACTCATTTGTGATTGCACAATATTGACATACCTACAAGCATATTCTCTATCCATGCTTTCTACTACTACCCGTTCAGTTTCAAAGTAACTGTGAATTCATCTTAAATTTTCTAAATAAATCATTTTCACAATTTATTTTAAAATATCACCTGAAGAAGAACAGTCTTGTTCTGAAACATGGAAACTTTTGTGTAGTGATATAATGCTTTTATAAACCATTGTAATAAAAAAAATTACAATATATATATATATATATATATATAAACAGAGAGAGAGAGAGTTTCCCCCCAAGTTTTACTAACAAGGCTTTGGATCAATCTACTTTCCAAAGGAGCCTCCCCCAGCTTGATAACATCAAGAAACCAACATGATAAACATGACAAGTCAACTATGTGAGATTCGAACCGAGTTCTCATGGTCTAAAATTGGACAATGAAAAAACTTGACAAGGTACCCATAATAAATATGTGTGTGTGTGTGTGTGACATAAAGTGAGTTCAAGCACCCTGGGTACCTGACTGTTGCAAGCCTGTGCCAAAATAATCCAATTATGATAGAGATCTCATCTCTATCACTTTCTTATTGTTAAACAGCTACAAATGAGATCAATACATCTTTTGCTTCATGCAGTTATCAAGTGAATTCTGATCTGAAATTTTCACTAATGGAAAATGTTCAATCAATATGATCTATAGAGAAGCATTGGGTTAATTGCATTCATGATGAAGATTACGTTGGATAAATAAATATTTGGTGTGTAAAATTGTTGATCATTCCACAACAGACTTGTTGATTTTTTTACATTCACTATATTTTTTTCTCTCATTTTTGCTTTCTCTCTCTATATATATACATATATATAGAGGGAAAGCAAGAATGAGAGAAAAAAAAAAACATATATATATATATATATATATATATATATATTTCTCTTTAAAATTTAATTTAGTAAAGTTAATCATTTATATCTTATCCTCTAATATTACTTAAAATTATTTTACTAAAACTAATGACCCCCACAATACTTATTTGGTTTTTGTAACTCCAATATACCATAATTACTTAATTCTAATTATAACCTAAACAGTTCACCCCCTTTAACAGATGAGGTAGTATAAAATCAAATTTTAAATACGCTAAAATCTAACCTGCTGTTAAAAATTATTGTATACTCATTTAAATAATGTATGTTTCTACTCTGTATCTTACCCAGACAAAACTAAAAAGTGTCATGTTTTACCATTAAGTGACACTGATCTTTTTTCTTGACACAAATTTTTAACTTGATAGTTCAACCTAATTCTCACTTTTGATTGAGCAATATTGACATACCTACAATCATATTAACTTTCTCTAACCACTCTGCCTTAATTTTCTGAATAACCATGAATTCATCTTATATTTTCATAAAAAATAATTTTCACCATTTATTTTTAAAATATCACATGAATAAGAACAATACCATTCTAAAACATGAAAATTTTGTGTAGCGATATTATGCTTTTTTAAACCATTGTAATAACAAAATTACAATATATATATATATATATATATATATATATATATATAATTGTATGTCTAAAGCACAACTCGGAGTTTCATGCAATATGGAATCCAGGTGGCCATTTTGAGATATAAATTTCTTGTTCTTGCGAGGTTAGCATAATTATATATTATAATATTGGAATTTTTAAATTTTATTATTTAATTCAAATTAACCTGGAACTTAAAATAAAAAAGCAAAAACTCAAAAGCTGATCTAATAGGGAGAGTACTTTTAGGGCAGAGGGTATACAATTTATGCATATGTATCAAGGAGGATTACTTGTCATTTTTAGCTTACGGAAAAAAATAATATTAACAAGAGCAGTCAAAGACCACAAACTTCTGCCAAGGCAATACAGACATCATCTTAATGATCAGCAAGAGATGATTATTAAAATGAGAATAAATGCAATGAGCTTGACCTCTATTTTTTCTTTTCTTTTGGATAATAAAAGTTTATATTATAAAGAATAATATTTTAGTGGGAAAAATAGTGCATTTAGAAAAGGTAATGAAGTCAAGCAAAATTTGGCATATGAAACATACAAAAAAAGTAATAGAAAAAATAATGAAAAATAACCCAGAAACTTTATCTTCCACTGGGTCAAACACAAAATCTAATTAATTTGTGCCAGTCGTGAGGCCAATCATCCCTGAAAGTTTCATCCGAATCCATCCAGCATTCTTGAGATATCTTGACCATGGATAGACAGACAGACAAATAAACAAGCAAACAGACAGAGGTGAAATTAATAATAGTAAAAAGGTCTATGTAGAAAAATCTATATTAATCCAAGTTGACATATTTTAGCAGATATTTATTTCTCTGTTTGTATGTAATCATCAATTCACTATGTAAATTCATAATAAGGACCTGATGATTGCATAGTTCATGAAACTCTGAGTCGTACCATAGGCATAGGATAGATTACATATTTATTAATATATACTAAATCATTCTGTTATGTTACATTGATAACTGTTTTATTAGTACCAGTAATATATATATATATATATATATATATATATCTGCTAGTATGTGTATGTATATGCATATTTATTTGTATTTATAGTTATATTTATATATATATGTCTGGAGATTGCATCTGAGCATGAAACAGACTGTTGTTATTTAGTGTTGAGATCAGCGTTCACTTATATATATATATATTAGTTTTAAATCCAAGAACTTGTGACTTTAACTGACTGAGCGGGTTGATGCTGATTTTGAAGTTTCATGAAGACACTGTTATGATGACCTCACTCATTGGGTTTGGGTTTCTTGCAAGAAACCCACCACTGCCAAGTTTCAAATTCTTTGTAATAAAACTATCTTTTTTCACCCTGATATTGAGCACTTTACAATAAAAAATGATCTTGCCAAAATACTTTTTTTATCAGTAACACTCAGTGCTAAATATTATCATAACTCAATGCTATATATAAAAGTAGAAGCTAAGTGGCAAGTGTTTGTTTCATGCATTGACACAATCTTCAGGCTATCTGAATATACACTACCAGCCATAATTATTAGGTCACCCGAGTTTTTTTAAAAAAAATGATGTATTTCATACTGTTTTTAGTTAAAGTGCAAAAAGCTGGTTAATGTTTCTCTTGTTTGGCCTTCTTAACTGAAATTCCTACAGCTTACAAGTTTTATGCAGAATAATATTCATCAGAATTATCATCAGAAAGTTTTCATCAGAAGGTTGTATATGGCCGGTAGTGTATATATATATGTTATTGCAGAGCTATAAAGTATGTATTATTAAATATAAATATTCTCCTACATCTACAGCATGACTCAAAGTTTCATGTATTTTGCAATCATCATAATCTTCATATATATATATATATATATATATATATATATATATTTTTTTTTTTTTTTCCATTTTTAAACAAGTTATTACTCTTCCCAGGTTTCTACCATGAGTGGTGTCTTCAGGCAATTTTTAATAACTTATAATAATTTTATTAAAAATCACCTAAAAACACTATTCATGGTAGAAACCTGGGTAGCGTAATAACACATTTAAAAATGGTAAATAGTCAAAAGTTCTACAATATGATTGTATCCAACACTTTTTAATAGAAATGTGTACTGGTCTAACCCTATTATGACCAAAAACTAAGTATTAAACAATCAATCAATATATATATATATATATATATATATATATAATTCAGAAAAAACTTTAGATATCTATAATTTCATGGGTAATACGTATTTCGTGGCTGACTTTGCTGCTTGTCACATCCAAAGGATCATTTGGGTCTGACGAGCAGCAAGGTCAGCCGTGAAATACGTATTACCCATGAAATTGTAGAAAATCTAAATTTTTTTCTAAATTATATTACACTGTTAAATTAAATAAATAAATTTAACATTGAGTTTTTGAGTTCGTCTCTATCTAAATTTACCTGATTAATATATCAAGTATTCTACGTTTTATATATAGTCATCCGCAGACAGATCTGTTTTGCTGTATCACAGCTCATCAGTATGGTTAGACAGCTGATTTCTTTTTACCCAGGATTGAAACCCGACCGAATTAGCGTCAGTCGGTGATTCTACCTCTAAGGTACGGGTGCTCAGTAGAAGGAGGCAGACATTTTAGCATGTATATTATCATTATACACAATGAATAGCTGAGAGTGTTCTAATTCATTGCTGAATGAACGATGCATAGATGCCAGAGTGGCTACTGTTTTTCAAAGTCTGCCATTCTTCCAGAGTGCTCAATCAGGGTGTCAGAGCGTATATTTGTATTCTAAAATTTTTCGGATATGTAAAAAATAATGAGGGAAAAATCTATGAAAAAATGGAAAATGTTTTCTTGTGACATGTTTTAGGACATCATCAGAGTAAATTTGTTGGGTTGGTGTGGCTACAAATGTATGGAAACAAGGGATTCTGGGAATTTAAATTTTTATTTATTTTTCATCTATCCAATTTCATTCAGATTCTTTTATCCTTTATTTACATCACTTTTGTTAGTAGATATCCGACACTGTGATAATAGATGTTCTACCAGGAATAGTGAAATGTTGAAAGATCCTGGGCATCTATTGTCCTTAGCACTGTCAGACACTTCCATATCCATTTTCAAGGTGGGATTTGTTTTGGGTTTTAGTTTCTCTTCATGTTTTGACTATGTGAAATGTATTATTTGTATGGTTTGGAATACTAGTAGTAGCTTATATATGTGTGCATTTGTGTGTAAAAGAGCAATCATCAGTTATGTACCATACGTGATACACACTTTTGGGTGATCATGTCTCGAAAGATACGTAACTGACTTGGCTGCGGTAGACTGGTTGCTGACCAAGGCTATAGAACCCAATCTGTCCTATTATTTAACCCAAAACTGGAGGAAAGAGGTGGATTAATACCTTTCCCAAGGGTATTTGTGCATAAGTGAATGTGAGGAATTCAACTGGAATTTGAACTCGGCTCCTCAATTTGTCATTCCGCAATGCACATCCTGTAAAAGAGCATCACGATGAAAATAAATATTGATTAATATTATTATATTTCATAAGATAGATCTATGCATATCAGATTTGACTAATCAGAACTAAAAAAAACAGTAAATTACTTTAAAAGATTAAGTTTCCCATCTGTATATTAGACTGATAATGTGTCTGTGGCTGTCTAAGTGAGAATGCCACCTCATAAAATAAATGAAACACAATTTTTAGCACTCTTCTTCATCAGTCAAGTGGGAGTGGAATAATTTTGCCAAAAGTGTTCTTCATCTCAGAGAATCAATATACAGATTAAAAAGTGATATTTGAAGTTTTTCAAGAATAGGAGAGATCTGGTGAAGAGCATTATCACGAGGAGAGTACTTATCAAAAGTAGCAATGTTATATATTGATCAGAATTTATATTTATATATATATAAGTATGTGTGTATATGTGTATATATATGTGTGCATGTGTCTGTGTGAGTGTGTAAATTTTCATCAAAGGCACAAAACTTATCTGTCTGAAATAACTTCATAGCATAAAAATTTATATTTCCAACACAACTATCATTAACATGAATTGAGAAATAAATTAAGTCACAACTCTGACCAAAAGAATGCTACACTTATTAAAAAAGAAAGTAACTTTCTCTTGAGTGCTGCTATTGCATCAAAGTATAAATTTGCACCCTGGATTTTTATAATGTCTTCATTCCTGAAAGAATTACTTCCTTCCCAAGACAATATGATGACTACTATCTATTAGACTGTTTTGCAAAGGGATAAATGTATTAGGTCACAGTGGAAACACTTTACAGAAGGGGACCAGGTTATCAGAAATATAGAAATATCCAGCAATATATATATATACTAGCAGTATTGCCTGGCATTACTCAGGTGTAATGAAAGCTTTAAAACTAATCCATAGTCCTGGAGCTCAGACTCAGCCTAAAGAATATTTGTGTGAAATTTGGTGAGAATCGGATAAAAATTGTGGATTTCTATAAAGGACATACAGAGAGATAAACAGACACACACACAAACATCTTGCCTTTTATATTTATATATATATATATTATTGATTTTCTGCACTATTGTAAGAACTGCAATCTTGAAACTTCTGAATATAACTTCTTATGTCTTTGTCTATGAGTAACACGTATATCACAGAAGTGGAAACTGTTTATATATATATATATATATCTATATATATATAGTGTAACCCTGATATAAAGAGTTGTCAGGACCGGATAAAAGTTATCTTATATCCAGGTTTGTTCTGTTTTATATACATTACCACAGGCTCAAATTTGGGACCAGAGAAAATATCTCTTATATTCGGGTTATACTATATATATTTGTATTCTAAAATTTTTCTGATATATAAAAAATAATGTTTTACCCATATATATAATGATATTAACCTGATATTTTATATTTACATACACCCTGTCTTTGATATTGACTACTTTTATCCATAAATATAGCATCAGTTAAAACTATATTTTATCATCTCATATATATATATACCATTAGAAATTGATTGAACCATTTATTTTGTGGTTCAGGTTAGATTTTTTCAAGAAATAATAGAGAAAAAGCAGAGAGAACAAAATTCTGATAAATGACAGATAGCAATCACCAAAGATTTCACTAACTCTTGCAGCCTTGTGGCCTTGGGCTATATTTGAAATGTCCATTATGTGAAAGAGTATTCATCTTCCCAAAGTACCTTTCCATAAGATTAGATTTTTACAATCCCATCTTCTGTTGCAGCCATGCTTTTTACTCTTTTGAAAAGCATGACTGACAACATCACATAAATCAAATGAGATAAAAAGACATTTTAGAAATCTTTCTTTTTTCATTATAAATATTTACTATTACATTTTATCTTTGTAAATCATGGATTATATACTGTGTACGTCCCTAAAATCAGCTCAAGCTGAAGTTTCTTTCTTTTAAAATTTTCTTTTTTTATGATATGTTAACAAAAAGAAATATCACTGTCACTCATAGATGGTTGGTTGGTTGTTTGTTTTTTTGTTTAGTGGCATACCAACCTTCATGGGCTAGTTAATACCAAAATCTATTTTGTATGCAATTTTGTTTTTGAGATAATAATGGTTTTAGTGATACAAGTCTTACTAATTAACCCGTATATGGGACAAGGAAAGGTTGATACATTCCTTTCTTAAGGGCATTTGTGCATAAGTGAATATAATGAACTTGACTGGAATTGAAACTTGGCTCTTCAACTGACAATTCCAAGCTATTATCCATTAAACCACTCATGCATCAAAGCTTACACCACCTGGTAATGCCCATCTAAGTACTGACCAAGATCAATGTTGATTAACTTCAGTGATCATATGGAAACATAAAGTAGCTTAAGCCACAGTTGGTTGAAAATGTTTTTATTCTTTTACTTTTTAAAAAAATATATTTGCACAATTTGACAAAAATTTTAAATATATACATATGTATATATGTTTATGTTTGTGCATGTGTGTTTGTGTAAATATTCTTAGCTGTAATCTGTAGAAAAGACAATATGGATAAAAAAAGAAATTTGATGCCTCGAGTCTTTGCATCTGTTATGAGATGGTCCAGCATTCACTGTCATATAGGAGGACTGATATTCATAGCAGTTCAGTATACTTTTCTTTACTTCTAATGAAACTTTTCTATTCCTCAATATTTTGTTTGGGTTTTGAAAGGTAACTTTCCCATGGTATTCCCAGCATGTAGAACCATATTTCTGTTGCTTCAAATATCTTTTTCATCTGTGAGGAGATTGTCCAGCATTCACTGTCATATAGGAGGACTGATATTACATAACAGTTCATTAATATTTTCTTTTTTTATTAACAAAATTTCCTCATTTTTCTTTGCTTACATTTTGCAAGGCATCTTTTAATATCATAATACACCTTCAGATTTTAACATCATATTTTTCTGTCACCTGATAAATATTTAACTAGATATTTAATTTTTATATTTGCATGATTTTGTTGGTCCACATGTTTGACAGTTCCTTTTGCTGACAATCATATATTCTGTCTTCTTACAATTGATAGTTCTTTCTTTTTTGTTTCAGGACCTTTTCTAGAAGTTTCCATAGTCTCCTTAATATATACACTTTTTCTGATGAAATTTAGCTGAGTTAATTTCTTGCCTTGCAAAATGAGATTTGTAATCAACCTTAAGAATTATGAAATATCTGACATGCAAAAAAAACATTTGTGGCTTTTGAGTCAAGATAAATATCAAGATGTAATAAAATTTCACTATCTAGTAATGAGATATCTCATTCTTATGATAACATAAGGAAGCATAACTTGATGTCACTCAAAATGAACATGACTCATTTTAAAAATTATCCTATTTCTTAATAGTGAAATCAGGTTGCTTTGCTTTTTTCATTCAACATACAGTACTGTGCAAAATTATTAGGACAAGAACAATTTTATCTTTTATAAGGCATATTGACAAAAAATAAACAATTTAATTAAAATGATTTTATTTGATTTACTTAACAAATGCTTTAACAAGAAAAAATACTTGTTATAAAATAAAATTAATGTTTAGTATAATAGCCTTTTGCTTTTATCACAGTCCTCATTCTGTCAGGCTTTGACATCACAAGATTCTTCAATTTATCTAATGGTATCTCCTGCCAAGCAGTTTGTATTTGTTCCCAAAGTGTGTCTTGCAAAGTAACATTAGATTTTTCAATTCGAGAGGGGGGAATAAGAAAAAAGTTAGTCATATCCAAGTACAATAGAATAATGAGTAGTTTCAAAATAACTTATTTAATAGAAAATAGGGAAAAAAAATATAACTTCCTTTTAATACATTTCTTTAACACTTAGTTTTAAATAATCAATATTTATTAGCAACTTACTTGGCTTTTCACCCTGTATTTGAATTTCAGTGAAGGTTTTAGAAAAATCACCCCTGTCCTAATACTTTTGCACACTACTAGTAGTGTGCAAAAGTGTTTGGACAGGGGTGATTTTAAACTTTATTTTGATGCCTCATAAAAGATAAAATAGTTCCTGTCCTAATATTTTTGCACAGTACTGTACATGTTTAATAATATTTTAATTTAATCTTTTTATTTACTAACTATTTTTTATTTTTAATTTCAGCCGGGACTTCAACTTCACGTCCCCTGTCACCCTGAAGGAGTTTCTCCACAGTCTAAAGTGGACAGCCAGCCAGCCAGCCAGCCCCACCAAGCCAACAGTGCTTAAAAAAAGGGATGTGCTGACAGCGTCTGTCTGTCTGTCTTCGTCTTCCTTGTAACAGTGTTTTGTAATTGTGTGCCCTTTTCTGCCTTTTAAATTTCCCCCCCTTTTCCCTCAACAACCCAGAACACATTGCTGTTTCAGTCATCATTTTTGCTGCAGAACAAATGATGCAAGCCATCATGTCTGCCAGACCACATCTAGCAATGTCTACACATTTAACTTTGAATTCGCTTGGGACTTCTTTCCTTCTTCTTTTGGTATTATTTGGATTTAATGTATTCTCAGCGGATATCTGTGAGCCTCATGTGACATTAAAAGGTAGGTCAAAGTTCAACTTTATTGCTTAATAAGCTTTAATAAAATATTTCTGTCTTAATTAAGAAAGGCTTTTTCATGTATGGATCAGAACTTTTTATATATATAAAAACTATATTTTGTCATCTCGCATATATATATATATATATATATATATATATATATATATATACACACACCATTAGAGATTGATTAAACCATTTATTTTGTGGTTCAGGTGAATTTTTTCAAGAAATAATAGAGAAAAAGCAGAAAGAACAAAATTAAAACTATATTGACACATATCGAGCGTCTCTAATATAAATTTTTTTCTTTTTTCCTTTCTTTTCTTTTCTTTCTTTTTCTTTGTTTTTCTTACCTCCCATGTCCTTTCCCTTTCGGTTTTGTTTAACCCAATTCTCAATTTAACACCACTCCCTATTCCTTTAACCCTTTCCTTTGTAAAGCTAGACGAAGCCAAATTTTCCATTTCTTCACTTACAACTCTATCTAAAAATTCTAAAAATAGACATGATTTGCTTCCGGAAATTTTTTGTGATGTAAATTTCTCAAATCTTAACTGTTATTTATTTTTTATTTTTTTATTTCTCTTTTTTATTTTTATTCTTATTTTTATTTTCATTTTGAAATATTTTGGTTGCTGAGTAGATGTGAAATCTCTCTTAGGGATTTCATGTTGAAATGTTCATTCAACAATTTTGAATATTGAAAATTTATTTTATTTTATATATATATACATATATATATTGAAAGTGCTAAAAAATTCAGAGAAAAACATTGCAATTATAAAATGACTTTGATAACAAAGGCAAAACATCAGTGACCTTGGATTACTTCATAGCATGAATCTTAAAATCTGTGAACTTACATATATATATATATATATATATATATATATATATATCTGTCTGCAGATGACTATATATATATATATATATATATATATATATATTTGTAACATACGTGTGTTAGCACATGCAATACCCTGTCATCATCAGCCACCAAGCAGGGGTGATGTCATGGTTTTGGTGGCTATGGCAGGACCACCACCCCTGGCGCCACCAGCAGCATTTGCTACCAGGCAGGGTATGAAGATAAACTTGTTGATTGTCTCTCTTGTATATTCTCATAAAGAAGTAAATAAAACGATCGTTCCTCCTTGCAATTTTTATCGGCACTGAAATTTCCTGAATGCATATATATATATATATATATATATATATATATATAGGGGGTATATTATTAAGCAGGACACTTCTCAATTAATTCACTATTACACATATTAAACATCGAAGAGAGACTAGCCACAAATGTACACGAATGACAAATGTAATCTAATCTACACAACAGTTTGAACTGCTACATAATATCTAATCTGCTATATAGCAATGTATACTGGACAATTGCTTCATGCCTTTCAGAAACTAAGCAAAGTATTAAGATAGGCAAATGTCTTAAGAAACAAAAAAACTCTTTTGACCTGCTATTTAATATCTAATCTGCTGTATAGCAAACTACTCTAGACAATTGTCCCATGCCTTTCAGAAACTAAGCAAAGTATTAAAAGATAAGAAACTGTCCTATATAGCATTGTATGCTGGAGAATCTTCTCGCACATGACATAGAGACTTGAAGTAACAGAAATGTTGGTCTACTGATAACTGCTGGGAATATCATGAATTGAAAATAAATAATGATGTTTCTCCATTGATTACTTTTCTATAAATAGCAATGTCTGATTGGGTAAGATATTTTTACTAGGTGTCATCTACATAGTCCTTCATTCAGAGCTGTTCTTGTTTTAACATGGCTTCCACTGAAGGTGAGAGGTTCTTTAGATCATAGATAGTTTTTATTTATTTATTAACTTTTACTGAAAAAATAACTTGCAATACTTTAACAAGTTTTATAAGTAGCATAACATCAAAACAACATGGTTTGTTATGATTAACAAACTATTTAACATGTTCAAAATGCTCCCATTCATGTTCAATACAATGCTGAATCAGCAACCATCTTACAAACCATTTTTACATATTTCTACATTAATTTCAGAAAATTTATCCCAAATTGTTTTAATTCAGAAATTGTTTTTGGTTAAAGTCTATAAACAATGATTTTCCAGTATGTCCCACAAGAAAAAGTTTGGTGGTGTTAGGGTCTGGTAATCATGGTGGCCACTCAATTGCTCCACATTAACTCATCTTGAAATTAAGATTTTACCAATCCCAAAATGCATAAGTTATAGTTAATTTTCACTCATTTCTAATTTCTAATTTATTTTTCTTCAATAAAACTTAATAAAAAAGGGGTGTTTTGCTACAACCTGTAATCAATTAGTTATATTATACTAGCAGTATAGCCCGGTGTTGCTCGGGTATAACGAAAGCTTTAAAACTAATCCATGGTCCTGGAGCTCAGACTCTTTGGACATTGACATGAAAGATTAAAAAGCAATAGTTGTTTCCAGTTAAAGCGAAACCGTAGACTGAAAGAAAAACGAATGGATGTAAGTCAAATTTTGATTTCCTGGTAGTGATATCAAATTTTCTGCACTATTGTAAGAACTGCAACCTTGAAACTTGTGAATATCATTTCTTATGTCTTTGTCTATGAGTGTATCAAATTTGATTAAAATCGGATCACTCCTTCTATAACCTGATTTTTTTGATTATCAATTTTCGATATTTATCGGGGTTACCTTGACACAAAACCTAGCTAAGAACACTCACAATATAGTACAACTGTGTAAATTTTCAAGAAAATTGGTTCAGCCATTTCGGAGTCTATAGGTAATGGATACACATACACACACAGACACACACACATACACACACACACACACACACACACACACACACACACACACAGAGACAAAGTTCCATTTATAAATAAGTTTAGATTAGATTTAGATCAGTAAAATTATAATAGTATATTACTATTATAATTTTACTGATCTAAATCTAATCTAAACTTATACAAAATATAAATAAACAAAATAAATAAACAAAAATATATAATTATATTTTGAAATAAAGGTTTTAAAAACATGAAAATACTTCTGATACAACCTTATCTCTGATCTTTTTATCATGAGCATAATTTTGATAACCATCATTCTGTCTTCTGTGAGGCAAAACACTTTACATTGGCATGTTTGTATTACTTGGTATTTTAATTAAGGACATCTGAAAGATATAGTTTACAACTTTAAGAGTCTCTTTTATTTCAGCTGGGAAAATTATAGTATGTTCAGGTGTTTAAGATGCCCATGACACCATACAAGAAATTCCAAATCTTCAAAATTAATGGAAAATTAAAAATTTTTAATCTCTAATGATCGAATATACATGTTAATTGAAATTATCATTTAGTGAATTTATTTTATAGCTTTACAATCATTTGAATGAACATAATGACAAAATGGATAAATTCTTTTTGTGCCAGTTGAATAAGGTCGAAGGTGCATAAATTCTTTTATTTTTATAGAGCGTGATTTTGATTTTTTTATTATTGGTATTTAATTTATTTGATTATTTATTTTAGAGGATTATAAATTATTTATGCAATTTACTTTTAATAAAACATTAAGAATAAAACAAAGACGCAGCAATGTGTTGAAAATTGTCAAACAAGAAAAAGTTGGTGTAAATCCTCTTACACAACCCGGTTTACAAGTTTTTCAAATTTAAATTATTAAAGACTAAAAACAAAAATTACCAATAAAAAAACGAGGTAAAGTGTTTGTTGTGTAGTGTTACTAACTCACAGGAAGTGGTAATTACAAAACTACCTCATGGGCAATAGCTGTAGCTATTTATACTTTTGGTGACTTTTTATATAAATGAATTACTTCGTCTACCTGTACCGAAGAGGTTTTATCCCCTTAATTTCCTTGGTTCTTCTGGGAGTTTTTTGTCTCCTCACTGTCTTCCACTTCCTTCCAAAGAGATTTTCTATACATGGGAGATCATGATCTTTTTTGTCTCATAGGAGAGTTCCTCTAACAATTGTTCATTTTCAGAGTCTCTCAATTTTACATGTTTGTCTTGCATTGACATTACACTTTCATGACTTTCAACATCACTATCATGTTACAATCTAACTTGGTCTGCATGCACAAATATCCCATTTCTGTTCTTTTTTTATTCTCAAGTGTTATAACAGAAGACGGAAAGTGCAACACTGAGATTCGAAGGCAAATTGGCATGGCAAAATAAGCATTCCAGAAGTTGAGTAAAGTATTAAGAAACAGGACAATATCACTAGAAACAAAGAGAAGAGTACTGGATTGCTAGGTGATGTCTGTTCTTCAATATGGCAGTAAATGTTGAACAGTATCTTTGAAAATGAAGGAAAAACTTAAAGCAGCTGAAATGTGGTTCTACAGAAGGATGCTGCAGATACCATGGATCGAGCATGTGAGCAATGACAAAGTTTTGGAAAGGATGGAGATAAAAAGGAAATTCATAAATTCGTAATAATTGTTCCTTAATATCAGTGATGCACTTGTTACGTAGTGTTACTTAGACCAATATCATTTTAAGAGACAGATATGTGGCTAATATAATTTTAAGCGACAGATCAATGTAACTATAAGAGACAGTTATTAAACCCACATAATTTTAAAAAACGGATATTAGTTCAATGTAATATTAAAAGACAGATATTAGGCCAACATAAATTTAACAGAAAATATTAGGCCAATGTAATATTAAGAAATATATCTGAGGCCAACATAATATTGAAAGACATATATATAGACCAGCATAATTTTAAGAAACAGGCCAACGTATTTTTAAGGAATAAAGAAAATCTTTAACTCTTAAACATGTCTCTCATGTTTTCATAAAATCTATAAATACAGATTACTAATGACCAATTTGTTTTATGCTTTCTGTATCAATTGCTTTTTAACTTTCAGAATTTATGATATACCGAAACCATAATAATTTTCATATACAAGTCTGTTGTTTGCCCATGCATTGAATACTGCCCTCATATCTGGTTTGGTACTCTAGCAATATATCTCAAGATTCTCAACAAAATCCAAAGAAGGGTCTGTAATGTTATCAGTTCTGACCTGGCATCGCAACCTCAGTCATCTTTCTACCACAATGACATGGCTTCCTTCTGCCTTTTCTATTAATATTTTCATGGCAATTGTTTTAATGAGCTTTCCTCCATTGTAAATTTATGTGTACTACTAGATTGGCAACTAGGTCTCACCATTTAATGTTAAAATAGATAAATGTTATAGTTCTATTTGAATAGTTTCTTTTCTCACACTTCTCACCTCTGGAACCCTTTTTTGGTTTTTGTTAGTTCCCTGCCATATACAATTGTCAAATATTTAAGTGCAACTCTCAGTAATCATCATCAACCTTTCGGAAACCTGTTCCTTTATTCTACTTTCTCCTCATTAAAGTTTTCTTATTCTTTTTCACTTGCAGTAACTAATTGAATCTTATTAGTATTATTACCTTACTTTGAGGTGAAATGATTAAAAAAATACATTTACAAATTTCTTAAATAAGCAATAAATTGGTGCATAATTAAGTGGTTAGACCATTAGACTCAGGTTCAAGTTTCAGTTTGAGTTTTGTTTACCGGCATATCAACACCTCTGTGGGTTATTTAATGCCAAAAAGGTGGGGGTTTAAGGTATTTTTTTTAATATTCAGTTAAAGTGAGAAGGTTGATTTAGTCAGATTTTAATGAAAATTTTGTTTTTATTCTTTTTTACTTTAGAAAACTGAAAATGTCTTCTAGTTTTGTATTCAAAAATGTTTTGCTGAGAATAATTTTTTTTTCCTTTAAAAATGTATTATGGCAATAATTTTTTTCTTTAAAAATGTATTGTTGATATTTTTCTTTCAAAAATGTATATTTGTCTGTAAAAGTTTATTTTTATGTATATATTTCTATAAAAGTGTATTTATCCAGTTTTGGGGTTAACTATTTGCCCATAGCTGGGACCCTAACAGGTTCTACCACCTCGGGTCAGAGTGGACCTGGAAACAACAACAATTAACAGGTGGTTCCATGCTCTTCACAACCTCCCAATCTGAGGCCTTGCTGTCGAATGTAGTTTACTGTCATGCTCAAGACCAGACTCATCTCAAATTTCATCATGTTAAAGATTTGTCTAGGATGTGACCTCTTGAATATATGAAACTGGAGAGATGGTGTGACTGTGCAGCATGATTGGGAAGTGCCTGAAAAGATACCTGCTATAGCTGAAGAGAGAAGAGATAACTTTCACAAAGGTATTTGCACAAAAATGAATGTTACAAGGATGTATGTCGTGCTGCTGTGGATATTGCCTCGGAATGAGTAATTGGAGAGCTGAGTTCAAATTCCAATTAAATCCATTGCCTTTACTTACACACAAATATCCTTAAGAAAGATATTAATTCATCTTTTCTCTTTCCAGCTATGGGTTAAATAGCAGGACAGATCGAGTTTTATAGTCTTGGTTAGCAACCAGATAACTTTGCCCAGAGGATAAAGGGGTCTGTGTAGGGTCAACACTCCTACCTGTAAAAAAGAGTAGTTACAGAAGTGTTGACAACCCACTTATCAATGGCCTAGCTTCACTGTGAGCAAGGGTTCAAATGTAACAGACTCAATTTGATTTCAATTACTCAGATATCAGAAAGTTGTGGAGAACCATGATTGCCAATACCCTAAAGTTATAGAGCACATAGAAGAAGAGCTATTATACAAGATGCATATTCAGTCTACTACTGCATTTAACTAATAATCATGCAAGATTATGTACTATCTCCCAGAAACTGAAACTAAGATATGCTAAGAACAATCACAGTAAAAATGATAGGCTTGCTTGATTGGTTCTGAAGAAACGCATATTCTCCTGAGCAAGTGTCTGCAACAATGATCAGCTAAACACCCTAGCATACATGTGTGTATAAATGAGTAACCTGACATTATATGTAAAAATTGGAGCACATAACCTGTATTTTTAAAATTAAACATCATCTAATTTGCATATGAGCTGAAATCCATATTGCATATTAATTAGTTGTACTGAGAAAGAAACCTAAAACAATGTATGAAAACCGTTACTTTAATGCATACAATACTAGGCGTCAATAAAAAGCCTTAATTTTGAATTACAAAATAATTAGCTAATAATTGCTTTAAGGCTATCATTCCATAAACAGAATGGGCTTAGATGAATATGTTTTTTATCACCAGGTGGTAATTACTGAGCTCAATTAATGTTTAATTACATTAGTGGATCAGTAAGTCTGTAGCCTGGCACATTCATTAGATGAAGTTTGAACCAAAAGTTTTTACTGTATAATGTTCATTGCATGTAATTAATATAGAGGTATTAAGTGCATTTACATAGAAGGAGTATATGTTGAAAAACAAAGAAATTTATAATTTACTGTGGAAACTAAATGCTTTTACAGTCATTAGGATATGGAAATATTGATGCATATATTGTTATTAAAATGTAAAAATTTGAAGTTTATGACCATTTTCATTTGCAAGGTGGTTAAATCTCATCAGATCGTGTCTTTCATATAGATGTCAAGCTCATTCAAAAATATCTAAACTGTCAGCTTTTACAACCACTTTCTCAAATCTATGGTAAAAATGACTCCAAATGAATGAAGCATGTAGGTCACAGTGAGGTGCTCCTTATTTGCAACTTGTGGACTAAAACGACAGTATCACAAAGAACTATGCCAAGTAACAGAAACCACATCATTTGAGGACATTCAACAACTCAAATTGAGCATAATGATATAATAAAAATGCTGATGTTTTACACTTCTTCGAAGCAGAGTGAAAGCCCCCATTCATACTGGAAAGAGCAAAAACAGATAGTGAACATTAGAAACCTATTTTCCTGAAAAATTGTTTTAATAGAAAGATTTTAGAAGTTTCAACTGACAGAAGAACAGGCTGTTTGGTGAATGAATACAGAAAGTTTTGATATAAGAGAAAGGCTAATATGACCATTACAAATCAAAGCTCAGCTTTAAAGTGTTTGATAAAGTATGTCACAAAGAACTGTTTGTTAGGTAGGCTTGATTTATTTGGGAAGGATATTAGAACAATCCAGAACTGAAAGCAAACTGCCTGTATTCAGATAGAAACACAGAAACAGGTATAAGATAAGATAAGAGAGAGGATGAGAGAGAGAATGAAAGAGGAAGAAAGATAAACAGAAGGATAGAAAGAATAAGAGAGAAAAAGAGAGTGAGAGAGAGAGACATGGTGAATGAGATATAAATACTCAAAAGTATAAGGTTTTTAAAGAGATTCATCCCTCTGTTCACTGATCAAACTTTTTACAAAATATTAAGCACTAACAGGATAGTGTAGCATTGCTCAGGTGTAATGAAAGCTTTAAAACTAATCCATGGTCCTGGAGCTCAGACTCTTTGGAAGTTGCCGCAAAAGATTAAAGAGCAATAGTTGTTTCCAATCAAAGCGAAACTGTAGACTGAAAGAAAAATGAATGGATGGAAAGTCAAATTTTGATTTCCAGTATCAATGTCAAATAAGTTTTTCATCACAAACTGAATTTTGAAGGCTAAATAAGTCCTCTGAGTAAATGGTATCATGGCTGAGGCTAAGAACTACAATTCTACCTACTTATAGCAAAACCTGAAGCAAAAACCAAAATAAAAGGGCTGAAAACCTGATTTTGATCAGAGTCAATAGGATATCAGAATATTCATTTTCAATATTGGAGTCAAATAAGTCATCAAAGGATAAACTGACCTAAGTAAGTCCATGAAAACTTATTGTACCCATCCGGAGTAAAATTGGAGAAAATGAGCCATATTGATAGCTGAATATCAGTTTTTGATCAGATTCAATAGAATATCATGAGTATCAATTTTGAATATCAAGGAAAATGAGTTGTCTGAGAAGATCTACTAATGTTTGAGACTAAAAACTATAATTTTACCAAGTTAGATCAAATTCTGCAGCAAGAACCACAATAAAAAGGCTGAAATCTTGATCTTGATCAGACCTGATCAGACATCGGGTTATCGATTTCCAATATCAGGGGGGAATTGGAAAAAATAAGTAACCCATGACCTGACCAGAAGCCTAAAGAATATTTGCGTGAAGTTTAGTGAGAATCGGATCAAAATTGTGAATTTGTATAAAGGATATACCAACAGACAGACAGATAGGCAGACATACAAATAAACATCTTGCCTTTTATATATCAGATATGTGATTATCTTTCAAGTCCAACCACCAGGAAATAAAGAACACTATCATTTTTGTCTTTCTTTGAGAAAGCTGTTTAATTGCTCAAGTTCCTCAAAATGACATTTAATAATGTTAGATTGGTCTAGTGCAGGGCATCCAAATCAAACTCAGTCAAGATCAGTCAGTTAAGTGCCATACATGGTACACACTTAGGCAATTATATCATGACTGACTTTCCTCCAGTAGGTTGCCATTATTTTCTGTAATAGACTGGTTGCCAACCAAGGCTAAAGTACCCAATCTGTCCTGTTATTTAGCCCATAGCTGGAGGGAAGAGACAGATTAATACCTTTCTCAAGGGTATTTGTGCAATGAATTCATCTGAAATTTGAACTCGGCTCTCCGATTTCTTGTTTTGAGCTGACATCCACAGCACCACAAGCACACAGTCAAGATCCTAGAATCCCAAACCCCACACCACAGTTAATTATGAACACCATAATCTTTGCAATGGCTCTATACTATGCAGTTCATCAGGGCTACATGTAATACATGCTTTTCTCATCAGTGTTGATTCTACCATCTCTTACATACAGCCTACTGAGGTGATGCATGTGTGCAAGAATCTATTTAATGCTATTGTAAATAACAAGTGGAACATTCTAAATAAGTGTCACACCATGGGAAAAATTGAAGGAAATAAACTGATCATGTTGGCACTTTTATTTGGTATGGAAGAAGCCATTTTAGTCATGAAAATGTCAACTAGTAAAAACTTTTAGACACCCACCTTGAGAACTAATCTATCATCTCATGACAATTTTCCTTTCTTTGAGGAAGCTGTTTGATTTTTCAAGTTCCTCAAACTATTAAGTGGCAATTCTTTCAGAATTGTAGACTTTTAATAATCTTAGTCTGATGCTGGACCAGAGATGGGGCATCCAAATTCATGTCAGTTGTGAGCCTCGATTCTGCAACACTGCACCACAGTTAAATTTTGAGCACCATAATCTTTGCAGTGGCTTTATAGTGTGCACCTTGCCAGCTTATTTTTGTCATTTTACTTCCAAGCAACACAATAATGTCAGTAAAAGTTAAAGGGTTACTGGAAATAAAAGAGAATGAGAAAGGCTTTAGTGAGGACAAAAGATAAAATAATGATGGGTTTCATAAAGGCAGATATTGATTGATACTGCATTTAAATTTTAGAAGATTGTAAATGAGATAGATGTAGAAATTATATTGTAGATAGTATAGATTGTAGATGGTATCAGTTCAGTCAGTTAAGTGCCATACTTGAAACACGCTTGGGCGATCATGTCTCGAAAGAGACATGACTGACTGGGCAGAACATTATCCTGCAGTAGGTTGCCATTGCTTTCTGTGGTAGACTGGTTGCCAGCCAAGGCTATAGAACCCAATCTGTCCTGTTATTTAACCCATAACTGGAAGGAAGAGATGGATTAATACCTTTCCCAAGGGTATTTGCACGTAAGTGAATGCAATGAATTCAACTGGAATTCGATGGTATATGGTATAGATGTTCAAAACAAGCCCTTCATGAAAATACTTACAGTTTTATTATTTTGTAATTTGTGTCACTGAAGAAAAAAAATCAATTAGATTAATTATATTTGAGAAAGAAAACTTTTTTGTTTGTTTGCAAAATGAAACTACGTCACGGTTTTCTTGCTTTTTATATGTTCTGTAATCTTAGAAAGACATGAAGATAATTTAAAATGTCAGGAAGGAGAAAATTTTTATTTTACAATGTGAAAACAATGCACGCTTTTTTTCTTGCAATCAAAGAATAACTGCACTCTATAAAATAATATCTATATTTATTTAAAAATAATTATGTACAGTATTCAACTTAGCCTGGGAAATGGGTGTGGTTGTTTGACCCATGCACTAATCACACTTTGATAGATTTTTGAATAACATTTACATGCATAACTTCAAGAGTTATTGTCAAACAACATTTTTATTTTT